>CABHPQ010172815.1:0-10726 GCA_902168405.1 Peromyscus aztecus
TTTAACCTTCAACCTGCCCATTCTCTTTCTGGGCCAGCTTGGCAAAGAACAGAGTAATGTTTTCCCTCTGCCTCTGTTCCTTTCATGGGTCAGTGAAAAAGTCTTCTGTGTATCAACTAAAACCCTCAACCCAACCCTGCTGCTTTTAGTTACTGTAACTACAGGCTCATTCTGATAGTGCAGTGTGTTAACACTGCATGCTAGGATGGTGGAGAGGAACTGGACTGGACTGGCAAAGATGACATTTTTTTCAATAGTTCCATTTCATTTTTCTTCCTGTACCAATTAATTGTTGACATCATCTGTCCCCCATCTCTTTCTTCCTAGCCTCTAATCTTCATATACTCATCACCACCACCATCATGAAATTGCATTAGCTAGATTTCCATACGTGAAGTACATGTTTGGTACTTTACATGACCAATGAGCCCTTTAGTCCTAGCAACAACTACAAGGGATGTCACTGAAATGATCTCAGTTCTAGAGAGATACTGAGTCCTAGAGATTAGCTCACTCAAAAGTTGTAGACCAGGCTGCAGCAGGGCCAGGGCTGAACTTCAGAAAGTATAGCTTCTTCATCTCTGTCTTTGCTTCACATTCCCAAATGGAACCTATGCACTTGGAAGTGCTAAGAAGTCATATGCAAAGCAAAGGATACACACTTCCATTCTGATCCTAGGTATTGGAACAAATGGGAACTTAGTGCACAAGCAACAAAAACCATGGAGTAGCTTGCATCCCATCCAACTCTCTGTGGCAAACTAAGAAAGAAAAAGCTGTCCACACAAAGTGTTGACCTTGGTTTTATCAAACCAAAATTAAAATATTAGAATTGATTAGGGGAAGTAAGAGTTATTGAAAGGAATGTGTACTTTTTAAAGTTGTCTTTGTGATCACAGCTTAACCACAGTGTGCCTCTAAGTGGTGCTGGCAGCTGTACATTTCTTACCAGGTCAACTTGTCCTTGACAGTAACTAAACAGAAATTGTAACATTTAATTAGTAAAGAAAAAGCATCTACATGCCTTTAAAAATATCATTGTGTATGATGTGTGTGTGTGTGTGTGTGTGTGTGTGTGTGTGTGTGTGTGTGTCCAGATGCTTGCAAGGGTCAGAATTGAAGAACAGAGGTCCACTTTGTGGATTCAGTTCTCTCATTTCACCATTACATGGGTTCTTGGTAGTGAACTTGGGTCCCAAGGTCTACACATCACTCACCTTTAACCCTTGAGCCATCACACTGTGTCTATGTAGCTTTCTTTTCTTTTCTTTTTCATTTATTTACTTATTTCTATTTTTTCATGTTTATTTCATTGGATGTAATGATCTCCAGTTCAACACATATTACTAAGTGTAATAAGATTTCATTCCTTGTTATAGATGAATAATACTGCATAATGTATCTATGCTGCAATTCCTTTATCCATTAGTTAACTGATAGGTTGTGTCCTGAGTTCTGGAGAGATCAATCCACTCAAGGTTATACAGCAGGCTGCAGTAGGGCCAATGTTGAGAATCAGAAAGTCTGACTTCTTCCTCACTGCCTTTGCTTTACCTTCCTAAACAGAACTTATGCACAGAGGAAGTGCTTGTTTACAGAGAATTAATTGTGTTGTGTGGATGTGGAAGTCTAAGTGCTTATTTGAAAAAAAAATTAATAAATATAGATAAATACCCAGTGTGGAATTGCTGGACTGTAAGGGGTTTTAGTTTCAAAATTTGGTGGTACAACTACAATATTTTACATTATAGCTGTACTAATACAGTCCTAACTGTAGTTAAAGTTTTTCTGTGTCCCACCTGGCCCATGGTCAGGACAAATCTCTCTCACCCACCAATCCTGCTCAATCCTGCAGCTGCTCAGACCCAAGTAAACACACAGAGACTTACATTACTTATAAACTGTATGGCCATGGCAGGCTTCTTGCTATCTAGTTCTTATATCTTAAATTAACCCATTTCTATAAATCTATACCTTGTCACATAGATCGTGGCTTACCGGTATCTTTACATCTTGCTTCTCATGGTGGTGGCAGTTGGCAGCATCTCCTGACTCAGCCTTCCACTTCCCAGACTTCTCCTCCCTGCTTATCCCGCCTATACTATACTTCCTGCCTGGCTACTGGCCAATCAGCATTTTATTTATCAATCAATCAGAGCAACACATTCACAGCATACAGAAAGACATCCCTAGCACCCAACAACAATGTGCAAGGGTTCTCACTCCTTCACATCCTCTCCAACACTTCCTGTCTCTGGTTTTTAAGTCTATCTATTCTTAATGGAATGAGGTGGCTGGTCTTGCCATAGCTTTGATGTGCATTTCCAAAGTAAGTCATGTTGATCCTTTTTCACAGACTTTTGTGAATTTGTATGTCTGTTGTTTTTTGTTTGTTTTTAGAAATACTTACTTAGGTTTATAAAGTGCCCATTTTAATTGGGTATATTAGGTTTCCATCACTGTGACAAAATGCTTGGGAAAATCAACTTAAAGGAGGAAAGATTTATCGTAGCTCATGCTCTCAGTTCATATTTCTTGGCTACATTTTTTCCAGTCACAAAATGAAGCTTCCAGTACTGGGGCTGGATTACATGTACTTGAGTTGTTGGCCAAGAGGTCACATAATAATCTCCAAAGAACCCAGGTATATGCCAAGACTAAAGGTTGCACTCCACAAACTGACAGCAGGGCTGCTGTGGGATGTTCTGTATGACAAATATGTTAATAAATAAAGCACTGATTGGCCAGTAGCCAGAGAGGAAGTATAGGTGGGACTAACAGAGAGGAGAATTGAGGGAACAGGAAGGTGGAGCAAGAGACTGCCTGGAGCCGCCACCAGAACAAGCAAGATGTAAGGTACCAGTAAGCCATGAGCCACGTGGCAAAGTATAGATTAATAGAAATGGGCTAAATATAAGAGTAAGAGCTAGACAATGATAGGCCTGAGCTAATGGCCAAGCAGTTTAAATAATATAAGAGTCTGTGTGTTTATTTTGTAAGTGGGCTCTGGGACTGGCAGGACTTTGTAGCTGGAGACTGGCGGGACTTGGGAGCTGGAGAGAAGCTCTCCAGCAACACAGGGCTCCATTGCTGAAGACACCACCTACACAACTCACTGAACATGGAGAAGTAGAGCTGGTCTACAGAAGCTTCACCCCTATATTCTACCACATCTGGTATAAGAAGGTACTCTTCATACTACCAAAAGAGAAACGTAAATACCAGCCCAGCCATTAGCACTTGGGTCGACAATGTTGTCTTTCCTGCACAATATGCTGGTGCAATGATGGAACAAACCTTGTGGGAGTGGCCAACCAATGTCTGATTTGACTCAAGTCCACTCCATGAGATGGATCCCATGCCAGACACTACTTGAGTGACCAGGATCCTGAGACTAAATAGCCAGGGACCTAGAGTAAAACCAAATACTTCTGCTCTTTAAAAGCAGTGGCAGTAAAATGACTCCTAATGACATTCTGCTGTACTCATAGATTTCTGCCTTGTTCAGTCATCAGAGAAGCTTCCTCCTGCAGCAGATAGGAACAAAAACAGAGACCCACAGACAGATATTACACAGAAAATGAGAGACTTGGAACACTGTGGGAGCCCACAGAGGCTTCCTAGTGAGAAATAACTCAGGATCAGATAATCTGAGCTTGCTTTACCCAGCAGGGCTATAATGGTATGATTTGGTCACCAGTGTGTTTACCAGGTGTTTGGAAGAGTCTACACTTGGATGTACGGTGTGCTTTGATCTTGCAAGGGGGAGGTCTTTTGCCTCTCCCCTTTGGCATATTATAAAAAGCCCTTTTGAATAAAAGATGAGGCTATTGGATATTGACCCAGGTCCTACCAATGCTAATCTGTGTCTCTCCCTTTCTTATCGTCTAGGTCTCTCTTTCTATCTAATATTTTCTTATCCCTCTCTCCTCCTCTTAAAAAAAAACTTCAAAAGGTGGGAGCTGGCCTCCCACAGAACACTCAGCTGTAAATGAGATGTCTTTATAAAATCTCCCTTTCTTGATTATTGTTACACACAGACACATATGTGTGTGTTGCATGCATGCACATGTGTGTATGTGCAAAGGTATAAATATAGCATACTGTTTTTGTTGTTTGTGTGTATATGGTTTCATGGCTGAACACTTTGCACTGAATAGCCAATAAGAAGACTCACCCCAGAAAGTAGTTAATTCTCCTCATAGTCATTAGTTGCATGTAGTTCTTTGTGTAGGTGTGGGACCACATGAAATTTTCCTCTTGTGTCAACATATCCATTGGAGTTGCCAATGCTTCTTATGCAGCCATTTCTAGGAGAGACTGTTGGAACAGACTTTCCGGTATGCTGGCTTTTATAATTTTCTCTCTCTTTCTTCTTTGATGTTCGATGTTGTGGAATAATCTTCTTGCACAATTCAAAGACGTGTTATTCAGACTGTTTTAGTAAAAAGCTGAATGGTCAATAGCTAGGCAGGATTTTCAGGGCAGAGACGATGCTGGGAAGAAGGCAGAGATGCCGAGAGAAAGAGAACAAACAAGACATGTAGGAGGAGAGGTTACAGCCATGAGCCACATGGCAGCACATAGATTAATAGAAATGGGTTAATTTAAGTTATAAGAGCTAGTTAAAAACAAGCCCAAGCTATTGGCTAAGCTTTCATAATTAATAAAAAATTTCCATGTCATGATTTGGGAGCTAGCTGGTGGGACAGAGAAAGACTTGCTACAGTTCTGTGAGCCATAGATGCTGGAAGTTTGATGTATGTGTATCCATTAGGGCTGGGCTCCCCATGATCTACCATCTTCCTCCACAGACACCTACTCAGCAATATTCATGGCCACCCAATTCACAAAACCCAGGAAATGGAAACAACCTAAAGGTCCTTCAATCATGTATAATACATTATAAAAAATGGTACATATATATGTACTATGTTTAATGAAAATGGGGTACATGTGCACAATGGAATATTATTCATCTATAAAGAAAAGTGAAATTTGCAGGCAAATGGATGCATCTAAAAAGTTTATATTTAGTAAGGTAACCCAGACCCAGAAAGAGAAACACCACATGTTCACTGTCATCTGAGGTTCCAAATCTTCAGGTGTGAATACACAACGTGGAGTAACCACAGAAACCAGGAAAAATGTAAATGGACCACAGGTATGTGGAGTTCTTGAGGCAGAAATAGCAGAATAGAGGTAATATGAAGTGTGAAACAGAAAACCACTACTAACATGTCTTGACAGTTTTAGTAAATTATAAAGAAAATTATTGACATCTTTTAATGTATGTGTTCTATGTAGTATTTAAGTAGAAAGTCATCATTGTTCCCATGGAAATAGATTTGCTTAAATATGCACATATGTATAGTAACCTTTCTTACTAGCCTAATGAACCTAATCAAAAGGGAACTTTGCAAATCTCGTAAGCTTCAACCACACAGATTAGAAGATTTTTATCTACTATTAAAAACCATTTGTGGTCATTCTCAAAAACAAAGCTGTTCAACAAACACCTGGAGGGGTTTAGTGTCCTGCTGATTTAGATCCTCAGAACTCTAGCTCCTTTTCTCCTCATCTCCTGGAGTCACCCCTGAACTAAGTAGGAAGGTGTGCCTGCCATGCATGCCTGGTCTAAGCCTGGTCTAAGCCTGTGCTGTGGGAGCTGTGGAAGGAGGAAGAGTTTGTCTGGGTGGTGTAGAAACATAGTTTTAAAAAACACAGCACAACAACATTAAAAACAGCACACTGCTCTTGTGACTTGACTACAGGACAGTTGGAGATCGGTTGTAAACCTGTTCTTAGTAATTTTCTCCCACGAGCCTACTCCAAGTATCAGGACTAAAAATAATTCCAAAGTTCACTTCTAAAACACGGACTTTCAAATGCACACTTGTCTCTTCTGTTGCTGATGACAAATTTGAAGTGAAAATTGGACTTTTTTCTCCCTCTACAGCAAAGGCCATCACATCAAACCAAAACACAGCACTTTGGAACTGAAACAGTCCCTTATAGCGGTGAGTCACTAAAGCAGTGACACTAATATCCAGATCTTTCATATCTAAATTTTAACTCTTTACTGTGTCTTCTGCTCTGAAGCTTAGAAACCCTTTCATGAAACTCAAACAAAATTGCTTTGTAAGGAAAAACAAAAGCTCTGTGAGGTTATACTTTTGAATGATTCTGGTTACTTTAGAACAGCAAGGATGGGACTCTCAGAAAGAAGAAGAACCCCCTCTACTGACTCGAAGCATTCCACTCTGAACTCAGTCAAGTAAACTTTTCCAGACTTTGGGTTAGTCCTTGTGAAGAGTCAGTTAAAATTAGGGAATTTGATAACAGAACAGAATGTGGATCCAAATATGAAAACTATAGTTGTACTTATGACAGGTAGATTGGCTTGTTGGGGCCTAGACCTTGGCAGTTACAGAAGGGTAATTCTGTGTATTGTAAATAAAGGAAATGTCATACTCAGTGGAGCACAGAGAAGCATGTCCCATGTAAATCATATTAAATAATTTGTTAGGGAAACAGTCAACATAACAGGCTCAAATCTGAGAAAACATCATCTGATTCAATGAAAACTAAAGAAACAGCTTCAAAACAGCCTTAGCTTCTGTCCTTTGATTTCAAAAGTGGTAAAAGGTTGACGTTCTGTAGTTTCCATACATAATGATTATGATCCAAGGATGAAATCCAGAAAATTTTAGATAATCAACTTTTGTTTCTATGTTGGTTCATTTTGAGGACTAGGTTCACAGTGAAACTACCCAGCTGTTCGGCAGTTTGGTAACTTAAAAAACAAATCAAAAGGAGGACAAAACAAAATGCTACAAAACTGTAGATCTAATTAGGCAAAACAGAAAACTGTGATGAAATAGTGAAGATGCTTTTGCTTGGTATGTCTGGAAAGTAATGAATTAGTAAGAACCCCTTCATCTTTGGTGTTTCCTGCTGCTTTCACACAACACCCAAGGCTGGGAAATTTATAAAGAACAAAGATAAAATTCTTATAGCTGGGGAGGCTGAGGGTCTAGTATCAAGGAGCTTCCAGGGCATCACACAATGAGGATGCAGATTTTGAGTTGATAGCTCCCTCTTTCTTCATACAAAGTTACAAATTCTAACCTGGGGCCCAGATCTCATCACTTCATCCAGTCATATTTACTTCCTAGAGTCCTGGCTTCCAGATAAGACAACATATTGAATTTGGGATTGTTGTCAAAATATGAGTATATGGTTACATTCAAGCCACAACATACCTCAAGGATTGCAGAGGGGGAAAAGTCTGTCAGCCCTGTGTTCTCAGGGTCTCACTCTATACACTTCTTTAAAAAGACAGCGCAGTATAGCATTCAAATAGAAACAACACCTTTATGAGCCAGCACTGGCTAAACAGTGCCTGCTTCGGTTGGTCTTCCATGCATGTTTTCTTCCACATATCTCATTTCATTTATAATTTTATTATAAAAACTCTCCATTTACAATGATAGCATGTCTCCATTCTATGGATGGAGATACAGTAATGGCAACAAATTCACAAAAGCTGAAAATGCTTGATTATTTACATGGCACTCAGGATCATGTACATTACAAGGCTGCCACGGTCAAGCTTCCCTGGCTCTTGTCTGGGTAACCCAGCCAACTCCTGTCTGAAATTTGGGTGTCTCTGGACTTGATGATATGTGTTTTATAACTTTTAATGTAACTAAGTAAATCAAAGTAAATAAAAAAAATCACTATAAGCACCAAAGCAATCAGGGAAAAATGCCTGGGAAACCCGGCCAATGGGATTGTGAAATACAAACTGAATCTAAATGCATTTTAACTGTTAAGGCAGGGTTATGAAAAGGAACTCAAAGAAATTTCCCAAGCTAACTTTAAAATTGCAAATATCCCATAGTTTTTACTACATTATTAAAAATAACAGCTGTTATAAAATCAAGGCACTTTTTTTTCTCTCATTCAAGTTTTCTGGTACCAGTAGCAACAGAAGACACCAGGAGGGTTTTAATCAAAAAGATGAATATGTAGGTAGTTTTTGAGGCATTTCACACAAAATGTTCATCAATAACTATTTGTTAATCACTGATATCAAATTAAATTTACCATCAAATGGGGTTTGTAGAAGTAATTCAGTAGTTAAGAGTGGAATTGGGTTCCAAGATTACAGAGTGAGAAGCCCCAACCAGCCTGTGACCCCAACTCTAGGGCATCTGATGCATCTGTGGCTTCTATGGACACACATGTAGCAAGAGTGTTCCTGCCTGGCCCACAGTCAGGACAAATCTCTCTCACCTGCCTGTCCCACAGTCGCTCAAACCCAACCAAGTAAACACAGAGACTTATATTGCTTACAAACTGTATGGCCATGGCAGGCTTCTTGCTAACTGTTCTTATATCTTATATTAATCCATTTCTATAAATCTATACCTTGCCACGTGGCTCGTGGCTTACCGGCATCTTTACATGCTGCTTGTCCTGGCAGCGGCTGGCAGTGTCTCCTTCCACCTTCCTGCTCTTTTCTCCTGTTAGTCTCGCCTATACTTCCTGCCTAGCCACTGGCCAATCAGTGTTTTATTTATTGACCAATCAGAGCAACACATTTGCCATACAGAACATCCCACAGAGTGCACACACACACACACACACACACACATGCACACACACACACTGAATGAATGAATGAATAATAAACTCTAAAATAAAATATTCTTTATAATCAAATAACAGCAAATTTTATTAAGGGTTTCACACATGCTTTACTCCCTTCTATATGGTTAAAATTCACATAAGCTTTAGATTGACAGAAGCCATTAAGATGCACGGTCTATGATAAATGATAAAGTGATAAAATGAATAAATGATAAAAATGAGTCAAAGCAAATGAAGTAACCTGCACAAGGTTAACCAATTAATAAGCGAGCCAGACTGTGAACCCAGACTGCTACAAAATAGCATACTAAGCAATCTATGTTAACAGTTGCAGTACTGATCACATTATTAAATAAACACATTAAAGATACCAATGTAGTGAGTAATTCTGCAGACCAAAAATATGCAAAAATAAATAACTATTGCTGTGGGATGTTCTCTATGCTGTGAATGTGTTGTTCTGATTGGTTAATAAATAAAGTGCTGATTGGCCAGTAGACAGGCAAGAAGTATAGGTGGGACAAGGAGAGACGAGAATTCTGGGAAGAGGAAGGCTGAGTCAAAGAGACGCTGCCAGCCGCCACCATGAGAAGATGTTAAGATACTGGCAAGCCACGAGCCACGTGGCAAGGTATAGATTAATAGAAATGGGTTGATTTAAGATATAAGAACAGTTAGCAAGAAGCCTACCATGGCCATACAGTTTATGAGTAATATAAGTCTCTGTGTGTTTTCTTGGTTGGGTTTGAGCAGCTGCGAGACTGGCGGGTGAGAGAGATTTGTCCTGACCCTGGGCCAGGCAGGACTGGAGAAAACTCTAGCTACAAACTATTGTTCCCTTCACTACTCTCATGGGTGTTGATAATACAGATACCAACATATATATCTGCTGTTCTATTTTTGTGACCTAAAATAGTATTAAGGTTCAGAGAAACTCTGAAACCATGAGTGGAGAGAGGTGGAAGACTCTTACGATGTCTCTTCTGGAAATAAGATAATTCTTTAGAGACCTCTGACAGACAAGCAATCCTGGGTTTGAAATCTTGATTTGGCAATGTAAAATTAACCTATCACAGCCTTTACCTCTACCAGTTGGCAGCATTCAGTGAGGACACACACATTTCTACATTTTCAAAGAGGTTGAATACTCTTGAATTGGATTAAGTAGAAGAGTAGTTTTTCAGAGTTGTACTGAAATAGGGTATTCTACAATCACTAAAGCTTTACTGGCTCTAAGAATGGAAACTGAGACTGTATGTGGGTTAGTCTGGATCCCCTGCTCAAGGATATGTAATTGGTGTTGTCAAGCTTAAGCCTAGAGCCAGGAAATAAGAAACGTGATTGGAATGTCAGCCCTCCAAAATCACACAGTTCTGCACAACCCTCCACATCAGACATAAGGACAGACAGCAAAATCTAAAATATCACAAACAAAAGGATAATGAATAAAGAAATAGCATCAGTGAACACATACCATGCCCTAGGCAGGTTTTTTACCATAATTTTTATGTGTCTATTTTTTTCTTTTATTGAAAATATATTTTTTCATAAATACATCCTGATTACAGTTTCTCCTCACTGTATTCTTCCCAGTTTCTCACTACTTCCCTCCCCTGCAAATCTACTCCCTTTCTGTTTCTCATTAGAAAAGAATAGGTTTCTAAGAGATAACAATGAAACATGACAAAATAAGATTTAATAAGATAAAACAAAGCCATCACAGTGAGGCTGGGCAAAGCAGCCCAAGAAAAGGAAAAGAGCTACAAGAGCAAGCACAACAATCAGAGACCTGTTGTGGAATTTCACTTTAACTGTGTAAAGGTGTGTTACCTTTGTTTATACTGCATTTATTTAATTAGGTAAAGATGTGTTGCTGTTTTGCCTTTGCCTGCCTAAGGCACCTGATTGTTCTAATAAAAGCTGAATGGCCAGTAGGTAGGCAGGAGAGGGATAGGAGGGGCTGCCAGGCAAGGAGAATAAGTAGAAGGGGAGAGAGAGAGAGAGAGAGAGAGAGAGAGAGAGAGAGAGAGAGAGAGAGAGAGAGAGAGAGAGAGAGAGAGAAAGAGAG
>CABHPQ010172815.1:13299-30640 GCA_902168405.1 Peromyscus aztecus
TCTCTCTCTCTCTCTCTCTCTCTCTCTCTCTCTCTCTCTCTCTCTCTCTCTCTCTCTCTTTCTCTCTCTGATAAAGTTTTAAGTAGGTTACTGGTTTTGTGTTGGACCACATTCATAGATGTCTTGAACCACATGTGACCTCTGAATTGTATGTATCTGGATGAAGATGCTACCCAGCAGGTATGTGATGCAGCTTTCTGTAACTATGCAACGCATCTGAGATAACAAGCTTATAAAGGGAAAAGGCTTATCTTGGCTTATGGGTTTGGAGATTCCAGTCTGAGAGACTGACCACACTGTTTAAGCTCTGTGGCAAGGCATTGTGATAGAAGCACATGGTAAAATGAATCCACTCACTTCTTAAGCCAAGCATTAAAGAAAGCAAGACGGGGCCAGATCCACACAAGCCTCTAATAAGGACACCCTCATGACCTAAGGACCCCTACTGCTCTGCCTGCCATCTAGTCACCCTAGGACAAAGCAATTTACACACGGGTCTTTGGAATACATTCAATATCAAAACTGCAGCAGTAGCTAAAGGGTAATAATTGGTTTAAGAGAAAATGATGATGCACGATCTGGGCACAGTGATATGGGGTTTGAATTCCCGTAAGGGGCTTTGCAGGCAGGCAATTTAAATTTTGGTATCATACTGTACAAGAACACTTAGGGCAAACTCAAGCTTCTCAGACAGGTAAAGCCAAAAAGACAAGAGCACTGGAAACAAGAAGGAAGCTTCTGTACACAGACACCTAAATTCCAATGCAAAATGAGTTCAGTCAACAGGTTTGTAAAATTTTAAAAATTTAAATTTATTAGGATGTATTAGTAGCACAGTTACACAGAGTAGAGTTAAGGGATTCACCAATGATGGTCACCAGTATGTGCTTCTTTGTGGCTTTTAAACCCTATTTTTCATCATTTAAATTTTTCAGATAATATTTGAATTTCATACATAGCTTCACAATGTGGGTCTGACAGGTCTTCCATTAGTAAAATGAATGAAAACATATCTTTCATGAAAGGCACATAAAATAATCTAAACTAACACTGAAGGAATTTTGATCACCTTGAATTTCTTTACATTACAAAAGAAAACAATTTCCCCCAAAGTAAACAGATGTGAATGTAGTTTATGATTCTCCCTACACTTACATATGCACAAACTTCAACAAGGAGACTGTAGGGGTGGCAACATCTGACTCAAGTGAGAAACCACTCACTGGCAAAGTTTATAGAAAGTCTTAACGTTACAGGGTGAGTTAAAAAGGGAGATGAGCTGGGGAGTGCTGTTCAGTCTGCCTACACAAGGGCCCACAGACACACTGTAAACGATTAAAGGAGTAAGGATGGCACTAACTAACAGAGTTCAGTATGCAGCACTATGTAACACCCACGGATGTACACACACACACACACACACACACACACACACACACACACACACACACTCACTGATCTCGTTAAATACTACTACTCAATTTTGAAGCGTAATTGTCCTCTCAATGTCAGAAATCAGAGTGTAGCTTTAAAAGAATATAAATTCCAGCAAGTGGAAGGGATTTGAATGTCTAAGGGAAAAGTAGTGCCGTTTGACATAAAGTGATAAACTTGCAACCAGTTATATATGAATGAAAAGCTTGCATACTATCAGTAATAGAGTGTTTTCTGGTTATCTTCCCAACAAAGAACTGTCATGTATGCTTAAGTACAAGGGATTTCTCAAGGAAAATACATAAATCAATGTCTCAAAATTCACATACTAAAAAATTTTTACCCACAAAAATGCTTTCCTCACTCATCTAAACTTTGTTGTAAATAAAACCATGGTTATTTAAGTGTATAAAATTAACCTGGCATCACCCAAAGGCAATGCAGAAATGCCATCCAGATGCTAAGCTGAGCTGGTACATGGACTAAAAGTGAAGTGTTTTTAAGTTTAAGGTCCTCTTTCCTCAAAAATCTGGAATTTTAGCTTCTTAAAACAAATCTAAGGTAAAATTGAAACATCATGCACTCTGTGAAGAAAATGTCAATGCACACAATGTTTAACTAACTGATACAAAGGCAGGTGTGCCTCACCTCTGTAAGAACATCCCCATGAAACACATAACCTTTAGAGAACTCATGTTATTAAAATAGTCTGTGCAATGTTTGTACAAATAACATTTTATGAATACAAGTATACATATAATCAAGGTAAGGGTTTGTGACATTTCCTAATATTAATTATGGTACCTAAAATTTATAGGACACGAACATAAATAAAGCTGTTTAAAACTGGCAAACACAGAACTAATCTGTCATTCATTACAAGGTACTTAATATTTATGTTATTTCCAAAGCCATCACACTAGAATCGTAAGTTGCCATTCTTACAACCTAAACATAATCTGGCAAATCAAATGTTATAAATACATCTTACATTTGCATATTTACACTTACACAGAAATCATCAGTACACTAGAGCCCAGCTTCAACAGCACACCTCACTCTCACATCACAGGAGCATCTTTCACCTTTGAGAAAGGTCCTATGACTTTCAGATAGAGACACAAAACAGAACAACTTTGGTCAGGTCCAGGATGCATTTGCTGTATACTACATTCTGTGTTGCTGGGAGACTCTAGTCTAGAGAGATCCATATATAAGTACTCATTTGGTTTGAAAATGCATTTTACTATCAACTGCAAAACTTAGAAGAGACCACAATCTTTAAGATTATTTTTGATGATGACATCTGTTACAGCATCAAACACAAACTGCACATTCTTAGTATCTGTGGCACATGTGAAGTGGGTGTAGATTTCCTTTGTGTCCTTTCTTTTATTGAGGTCTTCAAACTGACACTGAATATATGCAGCTGCCTCTTCATATGTGTTTGATCCTGAGATGGAAAAAGAAGGAAAGAAGTATGCAAAAAGTTATATATGTATAGTATAAGTAAAATGCACTTTAAAACACAGATCAATTTTCCAAATATAAAATAAAGGGACTCCATAACCCCACTTTTCCTTCTAGAACAAAATGTTTTTTTTTTTTTTTAAATGAAAAACACCTTGTGTAAAGTAATCTTTACAAGCCATCTTTAAACTTAAAAACTCCTTTACATGGTAGTCTATGTGTGCTCTGTTTCTGCTTAAGTCTCCAAGAGCCAGACCTCTTTTCTATCACCCTCTATCATCTACATCCCCAAGCTGGAGAATTCAAGCCACCAGACCCTAATGGCAGCTTAGTATTATTGTGCTAACTGACTGGTGAATCAGTAATGCTGGCTGAATGTTTCCCTCACCCCTTCATTCAGAGCTACTCATTTATATGCCTTTGTTATCCCTTTTTATTCAAAACTTATATCAAGTCTGTAACATGGTTAAAGGTTGTGAAGTTAGAAAAAACAATGATGGCATACTCCTGCTTTCAGGTGAGGGGTTAGAGACTGGCTCTGAGTAAGAACAATTCAGAACTGGGTGGGCAGGATCTGAAGATAAGCACACACAGACCCAGAAATTCCAGTTGTTGGGTGTAGGCTTGGTAGAACTTTATGTTATGGTCAAAGAAGATTCACAAAGAAGGCTAGAGCACGGCCTTTTACTTCAGGAAATGGCCTGGCAGTCCATGCACTGTCACTGACACATGGGATCTGGGGGCGTCACATCATTAGTGACCACTCAGAAGTAAGGATGTAAGCAGTATTGCAAGACAACGTAACGTGTGAGCTTTTGGGGTATTCTCTGGATCCAAGGAGCCAGACACAAACATGTACATACCCCGTGTGACCTAATAGTTGTTTGCAAAACAATCAAAATGGTGCGTGAGGAAAAGGCCACTCTTAAATAATTTTGTTGGGGGAGGAGGGGAGATGCTTAGTTGAGACTGAAAGGAGGCAAAAGGGATTCTGGGTATTGGACAGATCAGTTTCTTGACTCAGGTATTAGATATTGACTTTGAATTTTTTTTTTTTTTTTTTTTTTTTTTGGTTTTTCGAGACAGGGTTTCTCTGTGTAGCTTTGCGCCTCTCCTGGAACTCACTTGGTAGCCCAGGCTGACCTCGAACTCACAGAGATCCACCTGGCTCTGCCTCCCAAGTGCTGGGATTAAAGGCGTGCGCCACCACCGCCTGGCTTGACTTTGAATTTTTATATTGTGTATCCACTTTTCTTTCCTTTTCCTTTTCTTTAATTGTTTCTTTCATTTTTGAGATTATAATATAATTACATCTTTTTCCTGTTTCCTTTCCTCCCTCCAAACCCTGCCACATATTCCTTCTTGTTCTCTTTCAAATTCACAGCCTCCTTTATCATTAATTGCTGTTACATGTAAATATATATGTGTTCATACATATATGTTCCTAAGTACAACCTGCTCAGTCTGTATAGGTTGTTTGTATAAATGTTTTCAGGGCTGACCATTTGGTATCAGATAACCAATTGGCGTGTTCTTCCCTGGAGAAGACTTTTTCTCCTGCTCTCAGCATTCCTTAGTTGCCTGTAGTTCTTTGTGTAGGGCTGAGGTCTCTGGAGTTTTTCCCCACCTACATTGGCATGTCTACTGCTCTTGTCCTTGTTCAGCTCATGTTGGTGAGACTTTATGTGTGCACCTTCTGAAATCACTAGGAGATACAATCCCACAGGGAACTCTGATCTTCTGGCTCTTACAATCTTTCTGCCTCCTCTTCAGCTTTGTTCTCTGAGCCTTCGGTGCAAGAGTGATCTGTGGGCCGGGCATTGGTGGATGGATAGTTTGGGAAAGAGTTCACAGGGCTGGAGATGGACGTTGGTGAAATGGCAACTCACAATGATGGGGAGGAAGTGCACTGTGAGGCAGAGACAAAGGCAGGACACACCCAAGTGGCTGGCAGGGCCACGCGCCTCATCCACACAAAGCCACAACCATACGACCCAGGAGCTGGTGTCGATGCAAGAAGCAACTTAGCCAATCATAGAGCAGGTAGTGCAGATTTGAAATTATAATCTTAGCCTTTGGGATACCAAATAATTATGTAATATTCCTGTGTTTATCAAAGACACTTCCTCTCTGTTTCCAATGAGATTCTAATTAAAAGCAGCTTGACCGGTGCAGGTCTGGGTGCAGACATGCGATGCACTGGGGTCTGAAGTTGGACTGTGTCTGCATTAAGCTCTTGTTCTCAGCTGCCTGAATGGGGCTACCCCAGGACCGGCCCCAAGGGCCGCCAACATCAGCTCTGTGAGGACACTCACTCAACACTCACCATCACTGCATTCACTGCATCGCTAACTGAAATTTTATTTAGACTTTAAGAAGTTCTTGAGAATTTTTTGTTCTTTCAAACAGACTGAGGTAAAGGTTAAAATATTTTGATTTTAGGTTTAGAGTTCATACAAACCAATGGCGGTTTTATTTTTTAAGAGATAGGTCCCATCACTTAAATATAAATATGAAAACCAATTTCTTCTGCTTATATTTGAGGGCTGGAAGAGTGTGTGTGGGTCAGCAGCTCTGTCCCTGGTATTCACTTTTTGTTTGGGGAAATAGGTTCTCATATACTCTGGTCTGTCTTTGGACTTACTATGTAGCCCAGGATGGCCTTGAAGTACTCATCTTCCTGATTCGCCTCCCAAGTCTGGGGCTCACATGTATGAACATTGACTCATTTTCAACAGCAGCTTGGAATGTGCTCCAAGGAACTAAACCAAATTTAAACCAATGCATTATCCCAATTTCCAGTTTTACAGACGAGGCACTGGAACCTAGATAAATATCTGCTTTGATCAAGATCACAGATCTAATCTTGAAAAAGTTGGGTCTTTACTTCAAATCTGCTTTCCTCTTGGAGGACGCTGTCCATAGTGGCAAAACTCAAGCACCAATAAGAGTCTCATGATTGAGGACTGGATTTCTCAGGAACCTTTCCCTGACACCGCAGAGGAAGGAGCTGTTGCACTGGCTCCTCTTCACTGTCTTCCTACAGCCCTAGGCATCGTGTGTGTGTGTGTGTGTGTGTGTGTGTGTGTGTGTGTGTGTTTGATGAGATAGCAAGCAGAGACAGATCTATCTTTGTTGATCCAATCTGTGATCTGTATGAGCAAGTCAGTTTTTAAATTCATAAAGACATGGAGCCATTTCTGGAAATTACCTAAAAGCCTTTCCATAAAGTGAATAAGGGATTTTCAGAAAACTCATGCACACCTTCAAGAACTATTTGTGTTCAGAGGCAGTTTGGAAAATCCAGTGCCAGAATGAGTAAGCCGATGAATTCAAACCAACAACTGAAAATCTTGCCTTAGTGGAAGCTTCACTTAGAAACACATGATTTGCTAAGTTATTCTAAAAGTCAAATACCTGCGTATTCTGGGTAGCATATTGTGAGGGGGCTCTTTTTGATTTTTTCTTCAAAGAGGTCCTTCTTGTTTAGAAACAGTATGATGGAGGTGTCTGTGAACCACTTGTTGTTACATATGCTGTCAAACAACTTCATGCTTTCATGCATTCGATTCTGCAACAACAACAAAAATCATTTTCATGAGCAGTGAAGGTTTGAGGAACAGTTTTTTAATGTAATTAACATATTAACACTGACCACAGTTTCCTCTCCCTCCTCTCCTCCAGTTCCCTCCCCCAACTCCCATCTGCCTCCCCACCCCCATGGGCCCACTCCTCCTCATCTCCATTCAGAAGGGGTAGGCCTCCCATGGGCTTGAACATAGCACAGCACATCAAGTTGAGGCAGGACCAAGCTCCTCCCTGTACATAAAGGCTGGGCTAGGTAATCCATCATGGGGGCTGGGGAACAGGTTCCCAAGAGCCAGCTAAGTGCCAGGGACAGGTCCTGATATCACTGCAAGGAGCCTTACAGACTAAGCTACATGACTGTCACACACATGCAGAGGGCCTAGGTCAATCCCATGCAGGCTCCTCAACTGTTGGTCCAGAATCCATGTTTTCCCATGAGCTCAGGTCAACTGTCTCTGTGGATTCCTCCATCATGACCTTGACCCCCTGGCTCATACAATCTCTCCTCTCTTTCTTCAGGATGACTCCCAGAGCTCTGACCAGCATTATTCATAAAAGCCAGAACCTGGAAACAATCCTGGATGCCCCTCAACCTAAGAATGAATAAGGAAAATGTGGTATATTTATACAGTGGAGTATTACTCAGCTATAAAAAAAATGACATCATGAAATTTGCAGGAAAATGGATGGAACTAGAAAAAATCATTCTGAGTGAGGTAACCCAGACTCAGAAAGACAAACATATGTACTCACTCATAAGTGGATACTAGATGTAAAGCAAAGGATAACCAGACTACAACCTACAGCTTCAGAGAAGCTAGGTAACAAGCGGGACCCTAAGAGGGACGTATGGATCACACTGGGAAAGGGAAATAGAAGTGATCTCCTGGGTAAACTGGGGGTGGGCTTGGGAGATGGGGGATGGGAACTTGAGGGAGTGGGCTGGAGGCAGGATGGAGGGTGAGAGTAAGGAAAGAGATGTCTTGATTTGGGTGGCGGGACATTTCGGGGTAAGGGAGAAACCTGGTGCCAGGGAAACTCCCAGGAATCCACAAGGATGACCCCAGCTAAGACCCCTAGCAATAATGGAGAGGGTGCCTGAACCGGCCATACACTGTAATCAGATTGCTGACTACCCTAATTGTCATCACAGAGCCTTTATCCAGTAACTGACGGGAACAGATGCAGAGATACACAGCCAAGCACTGAGGAACAGTTTTTTTTTTTTTTTTTTTTTTTTGGTTTGTTTTTGTTTTTTGGTTTTTCGAGATAGGGTTTCTCTGTGTAGCTTTGCGCCTTTCCTGGAACTCACTCTGTAGCCCAGGCTGGCCTTGAACTCACAGAGATCCGCCTGCCTCCACCTCCCGAGTGCTGGGATTAAAGGTGTGAGCCACCACCGCCCGGCGAGGAACAGTTTTAAAAAGAACAAATGTTGCAACAGGCCAGATCTTTTCAGCTGAAAATCATTCAACACTCTGAAGGACATCCCAGTTGTTATCTCAACTTCAATTTTGTCTTAACCTGTTCTGTCTGAGTCACTTTGACTGATTTCAAACTCAAGCAAAGAAAGCCTTAGCGATTTACTCCCTGTGATGAAACTGAGGCTGGCCCTAAGTGAAAGCAATTACCTCCTAATGGGAAATGAATTTTTCCCCTTTCCCCCAAGCAACAACAATTTTCTAGAAGCCAGCAGGAGACCCTGTACAACTAGGTCTGTGACAATGATCAACTGGACCACAGTTTGACCCAGACAGTGGGATGATGCATACCTCCCACCCCCAGCCCCCATCCCCCTTCAGGCTTTTTCTTTCCCATACTGAATCCAAGAGCTCTTCTCACTATCCAACAAGAGTCTAGGGTGCTGACACCTTGTTCTTTCCATAAGGCTGTACTGAATGAATATCTTCCTATTTTGTCCTGGCTAGCCACCATCTACTTAGAGTTCTGAGGTGATGGTTGGCCAGGGCCAGTGGACTGAAGCCTCTATCCAGCCAGGTCTCTTGATCTAGAGCTCATAATAATTCCATGATAATACATTTTTGTCATTTCTACACAAGCACAACTTAGATTTTAAACAAGCTGAGTGTCTCAACATCACATAATCATCACTGGGCTCAATGCCCACTGTGTAAAGTCTTATGCCCCAGATCCTGCTGCCGCAGCATGTTGCAATCAAGGGATGTCTATGTATAAACACATCAAAGAAATGTCACTGTTGTACAGATCACTCGAGCTTAAGAGATAGCTGGAAGCGTTAGAGACTAATTATTAAACCGAGCGAACTGAAATCCAAGTAGCTCAACACTGTGGATATTAGCAAAGACAATTTCCAGTTTTTGTTCTCTACCCTTGGGGTGGGGGTGGGGGGGTCTGTGTTCAAAGTGGACACTGACATATTTTATAGTGTAGGAATAAAAGAAATGTGTATGTGATGTTGTGTTTTCCCTCCTGGCCAACAATTGTATGTACTTATGTACTTGATTTAGAAAAACCTGAAATCTCCCCTAAATTTTCCTTTACATTTAAGTGCCAGAGTTTTTTTTTTTTTGTTTTTTTTTTGTTTTGTTTTGTTTTGTTTTGTTTTTCGAGACAGGGTTTCTCTGTGTAGTTTTGCGCCTTTCCTGGAGCTCACTCTGTAGACCAGGCTGGCCTCGAACTCACAAAGATCCGCCTGGCTCTGCCTCCCAAGTGCTGGGATTAAAGGCATGCGCCACCACCGCCCGGCTATGCCAGAGTTTTAAATTCCCATTCAAAACTGCTTCCCCAGATTGACGATACATTATTGAGTGCTATTTGGAAATTATTTTTCTATAAATAGCGAAGGATAACATATATCAAAGTTACAAGCTATGAGAGTAACACGTGAGGAAGTAGGAGCCTTGGAGCAGATGCAGGAAATTCTCAGGCAGCTGGGAGTGAGGAGCACCTGTGCCTCCTAAGCACCGGTGCCCTTCACGCAGCACTGGAGGAGCTGAAGCGAAGAGCCTGAACTTTCAAATACTTCATGCACAACAAGGATTTCTCAAGGTTTCTCAGAAGAGTTACTGGCAGCATCTGCAGCTCCTGGCATTTCATGCTGCACCCTAGAAGTGCTTCTACTTGCCATTTCTTCATCTTCAGCTAGAACCAGGTCGTAGTCACTCAGGGCCACACAGAAGATGATGGCGGTCACTCCTTCAAAGCAGTGAATCCACTTCTTCCGCTCTGACCTCTGACCTCCCACATCAAACATTCTGTAAGAGGAAAATTTATGACTTGACACCACATTAAATGTTCAAAAGCTCCGAGGAGTTCTGTAACGCCAACAAAAATGTTCCGCATAGCTTGGGGACTGTGGGATGGGAAGAAAGGAGAAAGGGACATAGTGGGTGGGAAAAAAATGTTACCAATTTGTTTTCTCAAAGGCAATGGGGGGGGCTAAGTTGTTTTTTAATAGAGTCTTTGATCGCAGCAAGGGTAACGCTAAACAAAATACAAAATACTCTTAACAAACAACACATATGGGGTCTTTAGGAGGCTCATCGAATACCTAGCAGCCTGAGTTCAATCTGTGGGTCCCTTCCACACGCACTCTGTGGCATGTGTGAGTCCATGCACACACACACACACACACACACACACACACACACACACACACACGATGATAATAATAAATTAAAATTTAAAAATGTATAAAAGCATAGACACCCATTAACAAACATATGAAAGCACCGAGGACATCAACGCAACTACAGATTAATGGATCTCACTGCTTATAAACACTGACAGTCACAGGAAGCAATGGAGGAAGCCCGGGATCAAAGAGAGCACACTCAACTTGCCAGTCCCAAGCAGCAGAGCCAGAGGACAGGGCTCCCCTGTTCCTACTGAGAAATGAGTTCTGTCAGAGTAGAAAGCAAGATGCTGATGGAACCTCAAAACAATTTCAGTAAGAAAATGGTTGTGCAGCAAAGTCATTTTAGAAAGGGGCCAAGAAGTTTGTGTAGATTATAGAATAAAACGAGAGAGAGGGCTAGAGAGAGAAGAGGTGAGGGACCTTTAAAATAAAAATCCCTCACTTGTTATATAATATACAGTCCTGGACAACTGGAGGCTAGTGTACAAGGCTCTGACACAGTCAAACAATAGAATGCCAATGACCTTTTCTTCTTGTTCCTGGCAAGTTTAAAAGTTAAGCAAAAGTTTAAATTTGCATAGACTACATTAGACAGCCCAGAAATAACTACTTATATAATGGAAACACTGTGTAAACTGGCACATTTTAAAGGCCCCATTTATCTCGATGGTGCACTAATTAAAACCATTCCTATTTAATTCCCTACAGAGCAGTAGTGGCCTACAAACCAAATCTGAATCCGTCCACTAGTACTGTTACTTTCATCATTTTGGTTTAGGTGGAAGCTGTTCCTAAAAGTTTGCTATAACAAAATGGTCCTACCCCAGGGTAAATCAGAGTGGATAGGTTAGAAGTAAACAGAAAGCAGAGTGGGTAAGATGTGACCCACTGTAATAGAGATCAAAGAGGAACAGGGAGAATTGATTTAGTTAGATCAATATTTGTTACACTGCCTAAGAATACAATTTATAAAGAACTTCCCCATAGCTTTAGCTAGCTTCTTCACACAGCATGCATCACTCCTCCACAGGCTGTACCAATCCATCCCATCCTCCACTGTCTCTGTGTTGCTTTGCCCACCCAGTCACTCAGTTACTTAGTAGTGCTTCTGTGTTACTGAGGTGCTTGGTGTCTACAGCTGGCTGATGTAGTAATGAAGACTATGCTCAATGATGCAGCCAGGCTCCCTCCAATCAACCAAGAGGCCTGAAGACTCAAACCTAGGGTTTCTCAGACAACATGAAAATATCCTCAGGACTGCACCACAACTTTCATTTGAGCCTGATTGCCTGCTCTACCAACTCAGGTCTGCCAGAGGCTTCCCACAGCCTAGCCAGGCCTGTTCTCTGGAGAACACTGAGGGGCACTAACGGCAGTAGCAGTAAAAGGGGCCACGATAACAAGTGTCCACAGATGTGAAAGGGAAGGGTTAGGACTGGATGATGAGTACCATCTTCAAGTGCCCTGAAGCACTTCACATAAAAAGAAACAACTAGACTATCTTGAAATACAGACAACAAAGTTCATTTATTTCAAATTCAAATGAAAGTGAAACCCCTGGAGCTTCTATAGTCTCAGGGCGTGCATGTACTGTGATGAACAGAAGAATGCAGACACAAAGCTGGTTAGAGACACTAGTGATGAGTTCTCGGAGGACATGGAAAGGGCCCCCTGCAGGGGCGATGCTGTAACAACAGGCAGAAGTGGCTGTGTGCTTGTCAACGTCAGGGTCTGTAAGTGATGGATGCGTCTGCTTCTAGGAACACAACAGCAGAAAAGTAAACTGAGGAAGAAACTCCAAGTCGAAAGGGAGTCCCTCCCCACATACAGGAAAGAAGGACATGTGACGGGACAGGAGGCACAGGTAGAAGCCAAGGTGTGCCATGAATTGCCAGCAGCTACCAGACGCTAACAACAGGTCAGGAATACGCTCCCCGAGAGCTGTGAGAGGATGCCTGCCAATATACTGATTTCAGTTCTAACCTCCAGAACAGGGAGATGGTGGATTTTCACTTGTACATGAACCCGGTTTTGGGTAATTTGTATGGCAACAAATAGAAAATGAAAATATTATTGTGCAATGGATATATTTTATTCATAAGCTCTACTTTTGGCCATAGCAATTACCATCTCCTAAAAATTAAATAGCTGCATTTTTTACCTGCCCTTTTCCTTGAAGAATTTAAAACAAAGACTTTGTCTTTCTTTGCTTGTTTGTGTCTCCAACATTTGATACAAAAAGAACTCTATAAATATGTACTACTAAATAAATAAACCATGCCTACTGTTACCTGGTACACTGATGGAGTTTTATCTTTACACAATTTTTAAAAAAGAAAAAAGATTAATTTTATTATTACACTTTTGATCAAGGGCAACAATCTAATACTTAAGCATCTTAATCGGGTTTACCCAGCTACTTAATGGGGATATCTCTGTCCAAAACCCTTCTGCTCTAACCGAAATGCCTTCCAATTCCTCCTTAGACCACCCCAGCTCACAATTAGCCATTTCCTTACAAAAACACAACAATTTCAGTTTTTAGTCCATGGTACTAAAATGAGGTAAACTACTGGATGTGGTAGCACGCACCTTTAATTCCAGAACTCCAAAAAGGCAGAGCCAGGTGGATCGCTATGAATTTGAGGCTAGCCACAGTGAGTTCTGGCCAACCAGGGCTACAAAGTGAGACCCTGTCTCAAAAACAAAGCAAAGCAAAACAAACAAAAGACCCTAAGTAAACAGAATTTTTAAAAAACCAGACCCAAAGATGTCTTGGAGTTAGTCAAATACATTTTAAATCTTCAAACAATAAACGTCTTTATAATTAAATGTTCTTGCACAGTTTTAAGACAAATGGAGCAACAAATGAATATGTCTCCAGACCAGCTGTTGCATATGGTTACTTAATGACCTACACATTTAGCAGGAAGGCTACCTGGCAGGAGACTCGGTAAGAAGGGAAAATATACCCACCATGAGGCGCAAGAGAAGGAATGGAAGTGAAAATAAGGGTGGATTCAAAACCACACATGCTATGTAAAATCTGCAATGCAGACACAGTCTACATCATCACTCAAGACCATAGGGAACAGTCCTTTCTGGAGCTAGAAGAGATTATGGGAACTCAGAACTCAGAATGGAACTGACGTTCTTTGGAAAGCTTAAATATGGGAATCCCTGATAATCAGTGACAGTGACATCAGCAGGTAGGCTTCACTTATAACACACACACACACACACACACACACACACACACACACACACACACAGAAGCAAGCTGAGATGGAATTATCTGTCAATAGGTAACTGTGCTCCAACTTCCCAACTTGAGGTACTGAACCTTCATTAGGAATGACAATGGTTTGTTTTCTAACAAATCTCCGACTGAGAATCTCCTTGATTAAATTGCTTTTAGAAATTCTGTTCCATTATCCTTATCATTTTAGAGACTCAAAGCTACCTGAAGCAGTCTAACCCATGATTCATAGTAATGCTTTCTTTTGAATGACTATCTTAAACCAGAACACTTTACAAGCAAAACAAAAAAGGTAATTTCAATGACAACATGAACTAGTCCATTTCAAGGTGCTGTAGACAGTGATGGCGAACAGATGAGTTAGCAGAGGCTGCTAGTTTTCCCTTTTGTTCCTTTTTCCTTCAACTTTTCAGATACTGTGGTGATGGTGTAGAAGAAAAGCTAAGGGAATATACTTTTTTCAATCACATACATTTGAATTTCTACAAACCAAACATAAAGCACTAAAGATAAACCTGAAAAAGAAAATGTGTGATGAGTATATTAAACAATGATTTATCTAATCTCTCTAATCTCTCATAAAACTTAAAAAAATGAAACCTTAACAAAACATGGGGTATGAATATCAAGACAGTTTTCATAAGGGAAGAGTCATATATCATAAATTCCTTTTCTAATAATTTCTGTAGTGACAAGTGGGGTCTGCTCAGTCTGAGTTGTCAGATCTGTAACTTTCTGCGGGAGCATGAAGGCACATGGCTGGACCTTACACAAGAATACAACTGTAGTGCTCCCTAAACCAATCTTACTCATGGTTTAAGAAAACAAAAGGAAATCCCCACCCTGAACAAGAAAAATGATACAAAACCCACGCAACACATTTAATTCTAGCATTGTATTCTTTCTTTGGGGTTACTAATTAGCTGATATTTATATGGTCTAGGGAACATGGTATTTAATACAGACTAAGTAATCTACTGTCAGGTTTGTGTGACAGAGGGGCACAGCAAGCTGTCCAAGGGCTTTACATCAGGATTCCCTTCCTCTGGACACAAAACTGACACTTAGGGAATGTGTCATTTTAAATGAAATTGAATCATAAGACATGTGGTTTTGAAAAACAATTTTCTCCAGGTCCTGAATAGAGCTTCAAAATATAGAAACATAATATGAAGGAAAAAAAGAGTAATAATTATAATCTTAAATAAGTATATAATTTTAAACATTAAGTAACAGCACAGTGGTCTTGGATTTCTGTGAAAACACAGGTATTTTGTTTCAGTAAAACACTCTGAAGTCAAGTTATTGTTCTCAGGGACACATCTTTATATGAAATAAGTACCTCATTTTCCTTGATTCTATCATTATTACTTAAATGAGAGTGAGGGGGACAAAATAAGGTACACCATGGTACATGTGCAGCAGTCCAGACTGGGAAGCCATTGGTTTAGCAAGTGGAGCAATAAGAACAAAGAAATGGGGAATAAAAAGAAATCCAGCAGCAGGTCATCTACAAGGGAAAACTGGACAAAAGTCACTGTCAAGGGGCTGTGGGGCTGGAGGTGGACCTGGCAAATTAAAACTGGGATTCGGCTGTGACTCAATCCTTGTCTTTCTCATTTTTTGAAAAGTATTATTTATTAGAAGAGAAATGCAATTCTATGAACGTTTATATGATGTTTATTGCCTTCCTCTCAAACTGGCTTATTCCAAGTGAGAAGTTGGAGGGAACATCCCACAACTTCTTCCCCATCCCCAATACATCATTCTGTACTGTTCTTCCCAAGCAGGTTCACACTGAACACACCTGAAGCAAACATTGCCCACCACCAGACTTCAAATATCAGTTTGCTTCATGAAAAAATTCATAAGTAAGCACATATTCTAAGACTAAAGCTCCCTAAAGACAGACAGAGATGCCTTCATCAGACATGGACCTATAAATTAAAGACGTAGTTTCGTTTAGTCAAAACAGCCAGACTCTGTTATAGTTTGGGCACTGAAAAATAACAGGCAAAGGGAACTTGTCTGGTTATTTTTTCTTAAATAAAAATCAACATTCTTTTGAAAATGTTGTTCTTGCTCATTTCCATAAATTTATTTTTGTCTAATCTTATGAAAAAAATTTCCAGCAGTAAAAATGTTATAAACATTTGTTATTTTGCCTTTTGCTTCTAAAGCAATGCATTTTATAACCAAACTTATAAGCCATATATTTGGAAGTTACTCACTTAAAATGGAGATCTTTGAAAGTAAAATGGGTTTCCACGATCCCCGTTGTTTTCACCCTGGTTCTGAGAACATCCTGCTGAGTCGGGATATAATTTGGTTGTGCTATTCTGTCCAAGTCATTCAGATAACTGAAAACAAGCAAACAACAAACACAGTGCTAACAGGAACTAGAGGCAAAAACTATTACTGAAAACGAAAACTACAGCATATTTTAATTATGTAGTGTTCTTAAGTTTTCAAGGGTCTTTATGAGCATATAAAACAACTGGTTTAAGTTTCCATGTCACACAATTACTCAAGAATCTTATAGTGTCTTTTTACATTTGTTAAGCTTTGTTTTTCAGTCATAGCAATTCAAAGGATCTTGTTTCTTAAAATTTTTCCTTACACTTTTAGGGTAACACCGTGCTCGGGTCGATACTTTCCCCTCTGTTGAAGATTTCACAGGCCTTAATTGTGGAGGCAGTGGCAAGAAAGCTCAGCAAAGACTGGGTGCGATGTTGTTTCCTGCTAGTCTTGTATTTCACACAGGGAAACCCACACTGTTCTGTTCTCTAATTCAATAGCTCTACAAACATCGACTCTCCCAAAACAATACAGGCTCTTGTCAGTGGCCTTACTTGCCCATCACTATTAGAGGATAAGACCCTACTGTTAAAGGTACCACACACTTCAGCTTAAGATACAGAAAAAGCAAGTTGGAACAGTTTCTTCCCTGAAGGCAAGCATTAAAGTCCCGGAGGTGCTATGCAGGCTGCTGGGAGAGGAAAGGCATCGCTGGTCTTGTGAACCCTATGAATCAAAAATCTAAGCTGCCAGGCAAGATGTTCCCATCTTTCAATAGTGGTACCACTATTACAGGGTAACCAACTGCCATCTGATTTGAATTGAGACCTGCTCCACAGTTAAGAATCCTGTTAACAACTTGTCTGGGGAAGTTGTAGGCCCAATTATAGTTACTAAATCGATATAACATAAAGCTACTTTCTAAATATGTATGTTTATACTCACAGACAAAAGCTACTCTCAGCCTTAATGAATGAGAGAAGCCTCTCTTTACAGTAAATGGTGGTGAATGCTGAGTCTCCTGGATGTCTAAGATAAAGTGAATGAGTGATGGCTGAGGGCTCACACCTAAACAAGACATCTACACCACCCTGTCTAAGGCACGGAGAGCTTGCCAAGAGTAAGAGGGTGCAGGGAGTATCTAAGTGCAGATCAGTGCTCTGAGAAATGCAGAGTGTATTTTTGGAAGGTTCAGTGACATTCCTAAAAGAATACTGGAAACAATCCTTTTCTATACAGTTTCAATTAGAGATTACATATGCATGAGGCTTTTTGAAAACATGGGTAATAACAGCATTGCTACCACAAACATACAAAAAAATAAATGACAGAGAAACCATTCAAATATTGTCACTCAGGAAACACGAGTTGTATAAAAATTGCCAGGCAATTCCTCAGCACAAGTAACATGGACATAGATTTACCAGCACATGATCACTCATTGAAGTTGAATTCTGAAGCTGTGACTACTTACTAGGCTGCAGAATCATTCAGCTGGTACTCTCTGGATCTGTTGAAGCAGGCTTGCACACCACTGTCTTTCCACAATCTCTTTATGACTCCAGCAAGCTCTGCAGTCATAAAGCCTTCTTCTGCAGCCCCAGCAAGCACGAAGAGCTGGCGAGCATCATCCTGCACATTCGACAAAACAAGAGGTGTTAGAGATAAAAAAAAAA
>CABHPQ010172816.1:14790-32766 GCA_902168405.1 Peromyscus aztecus
ACTGGTCCTGAACTCACAGAGATCTGCCTGCCTCTGCCTCCGAAGTGCTGGGGTTAAAGGTGTGTACCATCTGGCTAGCCTGGTTGCTTATAGAACCCAGGACTACCAGCCCAGGGATGGCACCACTAACAATAGGCTGGGCCCTGCCCCATCAATCACTAAGTAAGAAAATGTTTTGCAGCTGGATCTTGTGAGGGCATCTTCTCAACTGAGGTTCCTTCCCTTTAGTTAACTCTAGCTTGTGTCAAGTTGACTTAAAACTAGTCGGTACAATTGACCCCAGTCAACAACACATAAACACATTGCCATTAAACCATAATCTTTCCTTTCTTATTCATCCTAAAGATCACACATTAATATCAACATTATAATATAAATATTCCAAATTTTAAAAATTCAAACACTTAACAATCCTGTCTCCTTTAAAAATCCAAAGTTTTTTTTTTTAAATTCAAAGTCTGTCAACTGTGAGTACCTGTCAATCAAACATAAATTAAGTACTTTCATACTTCAAGAGGAAAGAATCAGGGCACAGTCACAGTCTGCACAAACCAAACCAAATTTCAACAGTGTAAACAATTTCATGTCCCATGCCTGGGATTCACTCACTTCTCTGGCTCTGCCTTCTGTAGCACACATAGCTCGTCTTCTAGGCTCCAGCTGGCTTTACTCCATGGCTGCTGCTGTTCTTGGTGGCCATCCCATGGCACTGGCATCTGCAAAATGCTGGGGTCTTCTGCTGCAACTGGGCTGCACTTTCAGGAATTCCTGGGCTCTCTTCAGGGACACAGTGCTAAGCCTCAGCTGCTCTCTATGACCCCTTTGTGCCTTCAAAACCAGCCCCACCTGGATGTTTCTTAAACTACCAATTTCAGCTGCCAGTGCAAGGTACAACCTTGGCCACCTCTAGAACCCAGCTTCTGTGTGCTGACCCTGAGGGAACATTTCTCAGAAGATTTCACCTCAGTGATGCTGGTTACTTCTTAACCACAGCTGATTCTTCAGCCCCAGCTGACCAGCATCCATTGTCCCAGCAAAGCAGAGGTTTTACTTTAGTGGTTCGGGTCTCTAGTTAATCGCAGCTGATTCGTCATCTCCACCAGACCAGACACCACAGATTCCTCACACAAATGGCCCAGTGGAGTCTTTGCTTCTCTCTGAAACTTCACAACTTCACAGACCTCCATCTTCTGCATTGGTTTCAACGTTCTTATCTTCTAAGCTACTACGGGACAAACCACTGAGCTCTCAACACTCAATGGCTTTTCCAGTCCAAAGTTCCACAGTCCTTCCAAAACCCTCCCCAAATTACCATGGTCAGGTCTGTCACAGGAATACCCCACAATCCCGGAATCAATTTCTATCTTAGCTAGGGTTTCCATTGCTGTGATGCAACACTATGACCAAAACCAAACTGGGTAGAAAAGATTTGGCTGACACTTCCACATCATAGTCCATCACTGAAGGAAGTCAGAACAGGAACTCAAATAGGGCAGGAACCTGGAGTCAGGAGCTGATACAGAGGCCATGGAGGGTGCTGCCTACTGAGTTGCTCATCATGACTTACTTTCTTATAGAACCCAGGACTACCAGCCCAAGGGTGGCCCCACCCACAATGGACTTGGCCTCCCCCATCAACCACTAATAACGAAAATGCCCTACAGCTGGGTCTTATGGAGGCATTTTATCAACTGCAGTCCCATCGCTTCAGCTAGCTCCAGCTGGTGACAAGTTAGCTTGTGTTAGCTAGCCGGCACAACCCTTGCTCCATTTTGGGGACAGGCTCTTGTATTGCCCAGGCTAGCCTCGAACTTGTTGTGTGGCTGAGGATGACCTTGAACTCCTTATCTTCCCACCTCTGCCTCCAAGTGCCAGGATTACAGGCTTGTGCCATGCCACCACACCTCACAGCCTAAGAATAGAGATTTTGCATTTAAGCACAGAGAACAAGAGGGCTGATTCATGCTGTCTGTTGGTTATTTAAGCATTTTGAAAAGTAGATCTCATGTAGGAAATGCTTGAAATTACTGAGTCCCTCACACGAAGAATTATATAATATCTGAACTGTCGTGGATGAGAGACATTTGGTCCCATCTTTTGTAACAGGCACTCTATAACCCTAGTTTCTTGCTCAGTCCAAAATTAGATAACACATTGGAATGTGTTAGTGGTAGTTAAACTCTGGTGTTTTCATTATTTCATTATTTTAATTAAAATTTTTGTTTTATATATATGGATGTTTTGCCTATATATGTGTGTGTCTGTACTCTACATGAGTGCCTGATGCCTGAGGAGGTCAGAAGAGGGTGTCAGATCTCCTAGAACTGGAGTTACAGCTGGTTGTGAACTGCCATGTGGGTGTTGAGAATTAAACCTGGGTTCTCTGGAAGAGCAGCTGGTGCTCTTAACCACTAAGTCATCTCTCCAACTTAAAGCTCTGTTAGTTTTGTTTCTTGGGGTGCATGCATGTTTCTTGGGTGCAAGCATGCACCCTACTACTGAGCAACATCTGCATGCCCTGAGCACCCCTGTTTTGACCACTTATTAGTGAGTGTAGTGGCAGTCAGATCTCATTATAATAATCTTTGAAATTACTCATTGAAATACGTGTGTTGCTGCTTTTGTTTTTAATTACATCTCTTTATTTTGTGATTAGTGGGAGGACAGTACTTCTTCTTCTTCTTCTTTTTTTTTTTTTTTTTTTTTGTTTTTTTGGCAGTTTTTTTTTTTTTGTTTTTGCGCTTCTTTTCTCGCTCTGAGTTCGAAGCCCGGGCTGGCCTCACAGAGATCCACCTGGCTCTGCCTCCCGAGCGCTGGGATTAAAGGCGTGCGCCGCCGCCACCACCACCTGGCAGGACAGTACTTCTAGATACTCTGAGCAGAACACAGTGTAGACAATAACACAGATTCATCGGTTAGCTATTGACTGACACATCTGCTTGTGTCATACTGGTGCTAATCCACTTCAGCCTTGGAAACCCTTTTGAAACTGCACACATTGCTGAAGCCTGGTTTCTAATTTGGAAACCTTTGTTATGTCTTTTCTTATGTCACTTTTATGTAGTATTTTATCGTCCATCTAGTGTCCAGATCCAAGATTAACCAGATATGCAGCCTCATTCCTAAGCACACTGGATTTCATCCAGGCTTTGATTGGCTGTTTCAAACATCTCATTTGGATGTGAGCCTATTCTGAACTGTGATGGTGCTGTCCAGTGTCACCTGTTCACCTCAGCTACATTCTTCACCCTGCTGTCACAGCCAAGGGCTGATCATGTCCCTGCTTCATGGACTAATGGTGGATATTTCTTGCCACTTAGGTCTCTATATATGCAATTTTTAAAAAGCTAGTTTCTCACTTCAAAATCATGCATGACAGGCAACATAACTTTTCTTTTTAATGTATGTATTCTTTCATAATTTCATATACACACAGAGCACACTTTGGCAATATTCCCACCCCATCACCCTATCTTGTTCCTTTATTTCCCACAGACCGCCCTTCTCCACCAGTGTGCCTCCTGCTCCCACATGTATTTTGTAGTGTGACCACCAAATTTAATCAGAGTTGTCTGCGTGAGCATGGCTGGGAGACGCTCATTTAGCAAGGCCAACTTGCCATCGGCTACACCACTGAGGAGCATGACTTCCTTTCTCCAGCAACCGTTAACTGTGTATGGCTTCCTCAAGGAAGGATGGAGGCTTTGTGAACTGGTCAGCATCCATGATGGAATGTTGACGGGCCCAGTCTTGTGGCTGTCCACAGTAGCCACTCCTGATGTGAGTTTGTGGGTACATCAACCACGCCGTGACCAGAAGACAGAGTTTGACAGCAGGGACACAGCTCTTAATATGCTGTTGACAGAACAAATTAACAAGCAATAGGAGACCAAGCGCTGCCACTCCGTGCCTCCTGGATTTATTTTCTTATTTTTCAGTGCGGGGTGTGTGTGTGCGCTATGGATATTGCTCTGTATGCTGTGAATGTGCTGCTCTGATTGGTTGATAAAAAAAAACACTGATTGGCCAGTAGCCAGGCAGGAAGTATAGGCGGGATAAACAGACAAGAAGAATTGTGGAGAGAAAGGCTGAGTCAGGAGACGCCAGTCCGCCGTCCAGGGAGCAGCATGTAATGGCACACAGGTAAAGTCACGGAACATGTGGTGACATATAGACTAACAGAAATGGGCTGAGTTTAAGTGTAAGAGCTAGTCAGTGGTAGGCATGAGCTAGTGGCCGAGCAGTTTTAATTAATATTAAGCCTCTGTGTGTTCATTTGGGTCTGCGCGGCTGTGGGACTGTGGGACTGTGGGAGCCAGGTGGGACCAGGAAAACTTCAGCTACAGAAGGGAGGGTAGGCGGGATTGAATCTTGTACATGAAAGGCAGCTGCTCTACCGGTGAGCTACATCCCCATCCCTTGCCTCCTTGGTGCTGTGTCTGAATCTGCATCGGCATGACAATGGTTGAACTAATACCTGAGTTTCAAAAAATTCTGTTTTAATAATCCCTCGTTCTGTTCAATTATTTGTCCTCATATGGACGGTATCTTAGCAACAGTTCACGTCTTTAAACATTCTGCTTGGTTTTTGATGGTTTTTCTCCTCTCAGACAACCTGGTTTTGCTTTGGCATCCTAACAGTGACAGACAACCCTTCCATCTAGTCCTCAGAGAAATTCATGTCACAAGAAAACTTCCAAGAGTCTGTAACCATCTTAAGGAGCTCTTATCTGTTATTGATTGATTATCCTCTATCAATCACATCTATCTATCTGTTGTTGATTGATTATCCTCTCTCACTTCTATCTGTCTGTTGTTGATTGATTATCCTCTATCACTTCCATCTATCTATTGTTGATAATCAATATATCACTTGATATATCCTCTATCACCTCTATCTGTTGTTGATTGATTATCTTTCATTACCTCTATCTGTTGTTGATTGATTATCCTCTATCACATGTCTGGTTGCTTCCCAGAGAAGGCACAGCATTTTAGATTTAGTTCAGACCATGCACTGGGAAAACCTCACCAGAACCATATAATAACATTAACCCTGTGTACCTATTAGTACCAGAGATTTAAAAAAGGAAAAACTAGCTGAGACAGGGAAAGTACGCAGGGCTTGTGTACAGCAGGAAAGGGTTCTGCTGTTGAGCTATACACCATTACCCAGAGATTCAAAAATAGTAAAGTATACAAACCATGTATAAAAATCATGTATAAATTTGATGATTTTACACACATACACACACACAGAGTCACAACCTACATCAGGATATTTGATGAATTTACACACACAATCATAGTCTACATCAGGATATTTGATGAATTTACACACACAGGCACACACACACACACAATCACCGCCTACATCAGGATATTTGATGAATTTACACACACAGGCACACATGCATACACACATACATCTGCACAGAGTCACAGCCTACATCAGGATATTTGATGAATTTACACACACAGCACACATTCACACATACACATCTGCACAATCACAGCCTACATCAGGATATTTGATGAATTTACACACACACACACACACACAATCACAGCCTACATCAGGATATTTGATGAATTTACACACACAGGCACACATGCACGCACACATACATCTGCACAGAGTTACAGCCTACATCAGGATATTTGATGAATTTACACACACACACACATCCTTCAGCATTCCCCAGCCAAGGCTTCCTTGTCTCTTTTGTGCCTTTTCCTGATAAGTTTCACACGTCAGGGAACCACATATCTTACATCTGTCACCACAGATTTGCTTGTTCCTTAACTGCATAACAAAGAAAGCTGTAGAGTGTGTTATTCTGTGTCTCCTTCCTTGTCAGTATGTGAGTGAGATCTGTCCATGTCGGTGCCCATGAGGCTGTATTCTTTTTAGAAATTGTTGTTTCTTGTTCCAGTGTTTCGGCACTTCACAAGTTATTTATTCATCCTGCCATCCATGGGCACTTGGATTGTTTATGAGTCTCGCCTATTGTGGATAAAGCTGCATAGTTAGAAATTTTCAGGCGTGAAAGAGCATTCAGCTGCACATGGATTCTGCTATTTAGAACTGGTATGATGATAAGGAGCAGAAAACCAAATGGAGATGCCCAGGATGTTATTTGTGAGACATCCTGCGAGAATCCATACACCATCCAAGGCCAGGTCAACTGCAGAGCACAAGTCACAACAGAAGACAACTATAGCTCATTACAGTTAAAAACATTGTATTTCAAAGGATAGTGTCAAAGTGAGATGCAGCCTACTGAATGGAGGGATGCATGTGCAAACTACAGATCTGATGGAGGATTTATATAGAAGTGTATAAAGGATGGCTAAAATCCAACAGTAACAACAACACCTGTAAACGGACATTTCCTGTCCTACCTGCCAATTCCCAAATAACCATTCAGAGGCTTATATCACTTACAAATGTTCAGCTGGTAGCTCAGGCTTGTTACTAACTAGCTCTTACATTTAAATTAACCCATTTCTATTAATCTATGTGCTGTCATGTGGTTCACAGGTTTACCTGTCCTCTAGTATCTGGCTTTCCTGGCAGTTCCCTGGCATCTCTCTTGACCTTTCTTCATCCCAGTCCTCAGTTTGATTGTCCTTCCTAACTTCATCCTGCCTTGCTATAGGCCAGTCAGCTTTATTATTAACTAATGAGGGTCGCACATATTCACAGCATACAGAAGGATTATCCCACAGCAAAAAACCCTCAACAATCTAGGTCAAATGTAAGCAAATGACTCAAATAAACATTTCTACATGGGCTGAGGGTCCATGGAATTATGTTCAGTGTCATCAGTCAGTAGGGAAAGGTAAACCAGTGAGACTCCACTTCTCATTTGCCTGGATAATTATACAGAAGATACAGAACAAAATGGAAAACAAGGATTGATGAGCGTGTAGAGAGTGCAGAACCGTCATGCACAGCTGGTGAGAACGGCAAATGGCAAAGTCACTGTAGGATATGGTTGGCGATTCCCTCCCCCTCCCTTCCTCCTTCTCTCCCTCCCTCCCTCCTTCATTCCTTCACTTTTCCCCCCTGAGACAGGCTTTGTCTGTGTAGCCCTGGCTGTCCTAGAACTCACTCTGTAGACCAGGCTGGCCTCAAACTCACAGAGATCTGCCTGCCTGTGCCTCCCGACTGCTGGGATTAAAGGTGTGCATCACCATGCCCAACCAATTTGGCAATTTTCAAAGAGTTTGGAGATAAAACTACCACAGGACCCAGAAGTTCCATTTTTATACCCAAGAGAACAGGAAGTAGTTACTTGAACAGATATCTGTACAGCAAATTATACAGCCATATTCTTGTGTATAAGCCAGGCAAAAACAACTCCAGTGTTTACAATAACAACAGATGAGCTGATAAGGTGTGGTACTTGTGTGCAAGTGAATATTATTCAGTCATAAAAAATGAATGCAGATTTTTATTTTTTATTGATTAATTTTGTTTTGGGGCAAAATCATACATATATACAATGTATTCTACTTATACTCCCCCCACTCTCTTTTATCACCCTCCTACCCCTCTCAGTGACCCCCCACCAGTCTTTTTTCCCAGATTCATGACTTTTGGTTTGTATTGTGACCCATTTCATGTAACTATGGCCACCTGTGTGATCACTGGATTGGAACCATCCATTGGAGCCTGGTGGGTGAGGTCACTCTGGATATACAACTGAAAAGAATGACTCCCCATATCTCTGAATTGTTCAGCAGTGAGGGATGAGGCCCCAAGAGTTCACACATGACTGTTGTTGGGCCCCTTATTACATGCACACAGTTTTGATGTATTCTACATTGTGGGTTAACTTTGAAAACATGCTCACAGAAATCATTCCAAGGGACATATACTGCATGATTTCACTCACTTGAATCACCTGCATAGACACATTTATCAGGACAGGAACTAGATCAAAAGTTACCAGGAGCTGGGCAGGGGGAGAGTTATGGAAGAACATGTTAGGAATGATGATAAATTCAGGAAAATAGACACAATTGATGTGAATAAATGCATTTAATACCACTGAATTGTGTACTTACTAATGATTTAGAAAGATCGTGTATATTTTGTCACAGCAAATAGAGAGATCTCAAAGTATAGAACAGTAGGTTTTTGTCGCTCACTCACTCAACACATGTTTATTGAATGCCAAGCTAACAGCGAGACTTGCATCAGGCACTGAGGAAAGAAAGAGGAGCCATCTATCTTGCATTAGTTTCCTGTTGTTGCCACAAGTTACTATAATCATTTGGGTTAGGGCAATACAAATTTATCACTTTTTTATTAATTAAATTTTTTCATTTATTTTATATCCTGACCTCAGTTTTCCTTCCTTCCTCTCCTCCTGTTCTCTCCCCCTGAATTTATCACGTTTTAAATGACTAAACCAGAAGTTCAAATTGGGTCCCCTTGCAATAAAATTGAGTACCATGTATTGTCTAGAGACCTGAGGGAGAATCTGTTATTGCCAATAATGCTGCTCACATTCCTAGACTCAGTTTCTATCTCCACTAGCTAGCAATGGCATCATTCCAACCCTGCTTCCATGACCTTATCTCCTGATAATTCTCTCTCTCTTTTATTTTGTGGTACTGGGGATCAAACACAGGACTTTGTGCATACTAAGTTGTAAAAGGCTTCAGATTTTAGCACAACTGAAATTCTGTCCCCAAGCACCAGTGTGTACCACTTCATGCCAAGCTCATCCTCTCCAGACAGCTAAGAAAGTGCTCAGGGCAGTCTTCCTGATGGAGGAGAGAAAAGCAAGCTTCAAATCCCAGGACAGTTTGCTCTGTGGTACATTTGTGTTCTCTGTGGCCCACAGGGGTGGTGCTGTGCATATAGTGTCTCACAGAATGCCTAGGTCATGACATTGTGCTGGCCTGCAGAAAACTTCCCAAACCAGTGAGCACTGGGGAACCCAAACTGGCCCTGAAGAGCCAATCTAGACTATATGTATGGTGATATTTTATTTGTGTTGAAATGTGATTTTATTTGTGTGTTAATAAATAAAGTTGCCTGGGGATCAGAGCTAACAGCAAGCCATAGCAGAAGTCTGGCAGTGGTAGCACACACCCTTAATCCCAATCACATGACAGGCAGATCTCTGTGTGTTCAAGGATACCACCAGCATGGAGACACACACCTTTAATCTCAATACCAACCAGAAGACCTGGAGGTCTGTATAGATGGGCAGTGAAGAGGAGGTCATGTGGTTGGGTTTACAACCAATGAGAAGGCAGAACAGAAAGTCTATAAGAAGACAAACACACAGGAAGTAGGTCACTTGTTGAGGAGGACAGCAGCGGCAGTTAAGGGTAAGGTTTTTAGCTCTTAGCTATTGCTCTGACCTCTTGGGCTTTCATCTCTGCATTGGCTCTGTGTTTCTCAGTTAATAAGATTGTTCATCTACATATATGAGATCCTGTCATCCGGCCCACTTCTTTTTGTGGAAGGCTAGAGAAAACTTGTGTGTTCTGGGTGATGGGTCCTGATGCCCAAACACCTTCCTAGCCATGGCAGACTGGCTCTGGGAGGGGACCTGTAGGGACAGCTGAGGTTCCTGGTTGGGAGGAGATTTTCCTCCTGACCTGTCCTCAGACACAGCGCAAGAATAGGGATGTTGTGTTGGCTGACTTGGTGTGAGGGAAGGGGGTGTCGCTTGGGCCCAGGCCACTGATCGTCAGGAGGTCTTGCATACTGTGACCCATCCTGAGAAGGCTCACTAGGAAAGTTCAATTCCCAGTCATAGCACCCACCCACTCATGGCTTACTTCACTGTGCATACATCTATCTCTCACTCCAGAAGAGCACAAGTCTCTTCTGTGACAGCGGAGCAGAGGCGGATCAATCTGGCCTTACTTAACACCACATGTTTCTTATAAACATGTCTGGAGACCATAGGTCTGAGGGCCACAACGGTGACCCCGTCTCTCTCTGTGTAACAGTCCCAGATATTTGCAGACAGGATCTCATGTAGTCTAGGTTGGCGTCAAAACCCCTCTGAGGCAAGAATGGCCTTGGACTTCTGAGTGCTGGGGTCACAGGCATGCACCACCACACCGGTTTATGCAGCTCTCCTGCTTGAACTCAGTGTTGTGCGTAGTAGGCAAGCACTCCATGAGCTGCGCGATATCCCCAGCCCCTATATTTATTACCTCTGTGCTACCTGAGTGGTAAAATAATAACCAGGCTTCCTTCCACCTCAGATTTTTTTCTAACCCATCTTTGTAATTCTCAGAGTTTAACACAGTGGATAATGCTTTATTGTATGGAAAGCAAACACGAAGAATAAGTAAGTGTTCCCAAAAAAGCAGAAATCCAGAGAGATGGCTCATCAGATAAAATACCTTCCATTTAAATATAATGCCTTAAGTTGGCTCCCCAGAATCCACAGTAAACCGGATGCTGTGGTCCTCATCTGTAATTAGATCACTCTTGCAGTGAGATGGGAAGTGGAGACAGGAGACTCACCCAGATGCTTGTGGGCCATCAAATGACCCTTCCTCACCAGTGAGGAGAGGAAAAACTCCTGGAAGTTGTCCTGTGACTTTTACACCAGCAATCCTGCACTTATGCACACAGGTAAGCATGCATACACACACACACACACACACACACACACAAAATAAAAAAGAGAAAAGCAAAGACTTGAAGTGTTGATCTTATCTTCCAATATGTGTATTTTGAATGTTTCTCATAGTTAGCTATATCCAACACTCCCCAAATAGTATACAACAAGCTATAATCGAATAATATTCATATATATTTTGTGTTGTGTATATCTGTGTGTATGTGTGCATGGTGTATGTATATGTATGTGTTTGCACACATTTGTGTGTGAGGACAAGTGCATGTGTGCAGTGCCTACATATGGAGATCATGGACACCCTCAGGGTCCGTGCCCTTCATCTTGTTTGAGACAGGGTCTCTTTGTGGTCTGCAGCTGTGTGCACCAGGCTAGCTGAGGGCCTCTCCTGTCTCTGCCTCCCGCCTTGCTGTGGGGATGCTGGGGTTACAGACATGCACATTCTTGGTTTTACACAGGTCCTGGAGATTCACACTCAGGTTCTCACACTCGCACGGCAAGCGCTTTACTCAAGAGTAACCTCTCCAGTCTAGACATTAACTCATTCAAATTTACGTTTTTTTTCTTTTTTCTTTTTAGCATGTGTAGGTGTGTGTGCAATCATCGGATATGTATGTGGAGGCCAGAGGGCATCCTCGGGTGTCATTCACTGGCTGCCACTCTCCTTGACTCTCTTCTCTCAGCCTTCCCAGTGTTGGTATTACAAGTGTGTGCCACCACACCTGGCTCTTTCGTGTGGATTCTGGGGCACAAACTCGGATCCTCAGGCTTTCACAGCTGGTATTTTAATGGCTGAGCCTCCTTCCAGCCTTTCTTTCCAGTAGTGTAGACCACTGGCCAGGGATGGAGAGGCATATTGAATTGGAACAGCCTGTAGAAGTCAGGTGCAGGTCGGACTTTGGTGATGGCTACGCCCGTCCTCTCTCTCAGCCAAGCTGCCCTGATTCCAAGCCCTCTGACTGGCAGGGACTAAAGAACCCCTGGGGATAACTCACCTGCCATTGCACAGGGCCACTCCTGAGAGGCCCTCAGCTTTCCTGCCCAGGATGCCACGTTCAGGAAGATCTGGGCTAATCTGATTATGTTCATCTGCTGCCAACAGAGAGATCATATTCCAGGCTTAATCAAAAAAGAAAAGGAAAATGTAAGTGGAATCCAATGAAATATAATTCTATTTCCTTTTTGTCTAAGTAACTTAGGAGGACAAAGGGTAGAGATCTGCTGAGAGCAAATTGAGTCTTGTGATATATCACAGTGGCTTCCAGGACATCAATGAAACTGGCTTACAGAGGTCCCTGTGCTCACAGATAAGCACTCAAGGAACCAGGAATGTCAAACACATGGGTTGTTCATTCAAAGGAAGGGATGCATAACATGTTATCCACCCAGAAGGCTGGGAGCAGATGTGGTTAATAGCCTGGTGATCTTTGCACTCTCTGTATGTCAAGACCACACCTGACCCCTTCCCCTCAGACCCTTATTGTGAGCTTGTCAATCAATAGAACTTATCTTTAGGAAAAGTGTCACATCTACTTTACAAAGAGTTTTGCTGTAGTCCTGTCTTAAGCTTTATTGTGCACACAGGGTTAAGTTAATTATCATCAGGAAAGTTTTCACCAAATTGTGCTGTGCTTAAATATGCCTAAAATAAATGACTCGGAGTCAGACTCCTGAAGTTTGAATGAACACGAGCTACTGAACTGTGTTGAACTGAACTGTCTTCTTGCCTGCCACAGATCATCACTCTGCTGGCAGTGGTGGTCTCAGAGGCCCTTTTGGGGAGGTAAGAACACTCAGAGGAGGAGCAAGGCTCCAAGTACTACCATTCTTCTCTGCTGGGAATGGGGGGAGTCACAAAATGTTCTTGAGTAAGGGAACAGCTTGACCAAAGATGTAATGTTTAAGATTCATCGGGTTTCCTAAGGCAACGTTTAGGAAAGCTGAACTTGCCAGACTTGGTAAATATTTATTGAATAACTGACTCATACTAAGATACAGAGACATGAGTCTGGTCAACAAGCCCTGTGAAGAAAAGATCAGAAAATGATATGGAACAATACCATGTGTATTAGTTACTTTTCTATTGCTGTGATAAAATGCCATGACCAAAGCAATGTACAGAAGGAAGGATGTATTTGGGGCTTACGGTTCCAGAGGGATAAGAGTCCATTACCATGGTGGTGGGGGGGGATGACAAGCACCAGACATGGCAGCAGAGACAGCTAAAAGCTCACTCACGAATCAAAGCAGGAAACAGAGATCAAGCTGCGAATAGCATGTGGCTTCACAACCACAAAGAGCACTCATACACTCCCTGCAGCCAGGCCATACCTCCTAAACCTACCCGAATAGGGCCACCAACAAGAGACCAAGCATTCCATGCTGAGAATATGCATCAATTACAGCTCTAGCCTATCGGTAGCTTTCTTTCCACTCATTTGTGTTTATACAACACAAATGTTGACAAATGTTACCTGTCTACTGCTCCAGGAGTCTTTTCTGTGGTCATCTTACCCTGCCCTGGAGGGTGACTTATCACTTTAGGGTAACTCACAATCAGTTCTTAACTCACCAACTGTTCACATGGAACAGTTCACCCCAGAAATAATTAAAGCCTTGAATTTTATCTGTTGTTGGATTTTCTTTTCTCTGGCCACCATTGTATGCTAACTGCCTTCAGCCAAAGAGGAAGGAGGGCTCTGAATGTCTCTCTTCCTCTCCCTCTTCTTCCTCCTCTTTCCCTCCCTCCCGTCTCCATGGGAACTTGGAAAGTGGAAGAAAATGGGAGCAGAGATGTTTCTTTTCACTGGAGGCAAAAGGCATGTATCCAGGCTGGCCTTGAATTCACTACATAGCTGAAGATGCCCTTGAACTTCTGATCTTCCTGCCTCCACCATCCCAGTTCTGGGACTGCAGATATTACCCTCCACGCCCACCTTAGACTGTTCTGGGGGCTGAACCCAAGGTTTGATGCATGCTAGGCAAGAATTCTACCAAGAGAGCCACATTCCGAACGTGACAATTATTTTTTATTCTATTAATGTTTATTTTGGGGCAGGGTCTCATGAAGCCCAAGCAGGCCTCCAGCTCTCTAGGTAGCTGAAGATGACTCTGAGCTTCTGATTCTCCTGCCTCCATGTGCACTGTGAGGACTTCCATTACTTAGCTCTCTGCATCACGAGGCTTAGTGCTGAGTTAGACTGGTGTGGAAGACCGATCTTCACGGGTGTTGGTGGGTCTCTTTTGGTGTTCTCTGGAACTCTGCCAATGTTCCTTTTTCATCTGGCAGTTCCCCCCTAGAGGGTCCAGGCCAAGGCCCTGTGGGGCAGCTACTACCCCATTAGCCATATGCTTTTCAGGAGCATCCTCAAGCTGGCAAATGTTGCTAGAGTTTTCCTGCCTGGCCCACGGTCAGGATAAATCTCTCTCACCTGCCAGTCCCACAGCTGCTCAGACCCAACCAAGTAATCACAGAGACTTATATTGCTTACAAACTGTATGGCCGAGGCAGGCTTCTTGCTAACTGTCCTTATATCTTATATTAATCCATTTCTATAAATCTATACCTTGCCACATGGCTCGTGGCTTACCGGCATCTTTATATGCTGCTTGTCCTGGCGGTGGCTGGCAGAGACTCCCTCCGCCTTCCTGTTCTTTTAATTCTCTCTGTTAGTCCCGCCTATACTTCCTGCCTAGCCACTGGCCAATCAGTGTTTTATTAGCAACACATTTGCCATACAGAACATCCCACAGCAGGCAAACATGTTTTTAATTCTTCATCACCCACCTGCTTGTCCTCAATACAAAGGGCCAGCTTTCCAGACTTCAAGTCGCAAACATGAGGCTCTCAAAGTGACTGAGTCGAAGAACCAGTGGCCAGGTGATATTTCAACACATTTGTACATAGCACATGTGCCAATCAAATCAGAGCTGTTCATGTTTCTGTCATCTTCTCATGACTGTGTTTGGAGCTTCCAGACTTCTTTCTTCCAGTGACTCAGGAACCATGCCACTGTCTGTTGTGAATGATAGTCACACAGAACAGAATGTGTTACTTTGATGTGTATCTAGCTACTCACTAGCCAGTCTCCCTCTACACCCCCTCTTCCTTGGGTCCTATCTCTGATTCTCCTATTCAAAATAAGATTGGCCACAGCTCCAGGCACTGTTTGTTGGAAGGCAGAGAAGGGGACATCTGGAGAGTGTGTATGTCAGTGTCCTTTTGCTTAAGAGCAAAACCAGTTTTTTGATTAAACAGATAGTTATTTCTTCAAGTTCTGGAAACTGGCGACCATAGGACTGCAGGGCAAACCCTTTCCTTCCATCATTTTAATCTTCTATTTTCTCTCACGACAGAGTAAAAGCACACTCTCATTACCATTTATCATAATGGATGTAACAGAGGGCACGGATGAAGATTTGCAGAAGGCAAGTCACACGAGAGGAAGAGGATGAGGCGTCCTTGCTCTCGTGACTCACGTCACCCGCCAGAAACCTCCATTTGGGCTACTGCCCGGGAAGAGTTAACCTTTCTCAACTGTTTCCCATCAGAGTTCCTGGTCAAGTCTCACTGGCCCAAACCAGGGACACAAACTCCCTTAGCCACACGAGGAACTGGGGATGGGAGCATACAGGAAAGGAGCAGGAGAGTGGGGAGTAACGTTATCACCTTAAATTGGTTCTGTTGATCTTTCAGGGCTGGGTAAAATATATACATATACACACATATATATCCACACACACACATATACGTACAAATACCTCTCTCTCTCTCTCTCTCTCTCTCTCTCTCTCTCTCTCTCTCTCTCTCTCTCACACACACACACACACACACACACACACACACACACACACACAAGTAGTTAGAAAGAAGAAGGAAGGAGAAGAGCCAATGGGAGACTTCCAACGCAAAAGCATTTAGAACTTTGGTTGACTATCAACAAAACTATCCTTTTACTTAGCAACTTTTTAACTTAAACTGGTCTATGTATATGTTACAAAGTATCTTTGTTCAGCCTCTAGTCTGTGCTGAGAACTGGCAGCAGATGTTAGATACATGTTATCTGTATCTGTGGTTCTCTTAGTGTCCAGCAAGATGGATGCCAGCATCACTGTGCTCAGAGGTACAGTTAGTTCTCTGCTAGCGAATGGAGAGGTCTGTTCTTTCTTCTGTCACTGAAGTCTTGCTTTTCTTGAATTTCAAATAAATTAAATCATACGTACTGTCTGATTTCCCTAGCTGAATATTAGACCTTTGATCCATTCATGAGTAATAGGAGTAATTCATTCTTTATTTCTGTAGATTATCCAAATGTTATTTCTATAAATTACTTCAATTTATTATGTCTTACAATTGATTGGCATTTTGTTTGTTTCCATTTGGGGGATATAAATAAAACCTCTCTTAGCACTATTATAAGTTGGGCATAGTAGCATGTGCCTACAGTCCAGGCTGAGGCAGGAAGATTGTGAATTTAAGGACATCCTGAGCTGTAGAGCAAGACTCTGCCTCAGAGACAAAAGCAAACAAAGCCTCACACTCTTGTCTGTGTCTGCTGGTGGACATAGGCACTCTCTTCTGTTGGATCTGCTCGTAGACAGGGGATGGAGCATGTTTGCATCAGTAGATGAACTGTTAAAGATTTCCAAAGCAGTGGTACCAAGATATAACTTGAATCAGCAATGTAGAAGACCGCCATCTGCTGATGCATATGTGTGTGTGTGTGTGTGTGTGTGTGTGTGTGTGTGTGTGTGCATGATTGTAGAAGGTGCTTAGTGCATTGCAGAGGGAAATGTTGATCAACATCAAAATATTGAAAGTGCTTTTACACTTAATCTGTAGCCTAAATTTTAAAGACGCTGTGAGTGGCAGCATAATCACATTCTTAAAAATGCACCCCTTGACCTTTGACCCAGACACCATTCCACTTGGAGACTCTGACTGTGGTGACATAATTTAAATATGGATAACAATGTCTTGCTTTTGTGGTTGATGAGACTGGTCCTATGAAATAGACCAAGTTTTTTTTTCTTATATTAATGAATGTTGTAGAAATTGGATGATCAAAGATCCCAAGATGATTCCTTGAGACCTGTTTCAGGGGATGAGGACTCACTGAGCTAATACCACCAAAAGTCTCCATCATTCACAAGTTCTATCAGGGCAGTTTTATTAGGTAACATAGTGAAGATGTATTTGATAAGTTTTTAAAATAATTTATTTATATATTTTATGTCTACGGGTCTTTTGTCTACATGTACATTACACACCACGAAAGGGCATTGGATCCCCTGGGTTTAGTTATAGACAGTTGTGAGCCACCATGTGGGCGCTTGGAATTGAACTCAGGACCCCTGGAAGGGCAGACAGTACTCTTAACCACAGAGCCATCTCTCCAACCCCTGCATTTGATAAGTTTTACAGGATAAAAGTATGAGACACTGAAGCATTTTGGGTGCACAGTCTAGCTACGCAGAGAAGAAAAAGGCCAAACAATGTAAGGAGTGATTCCGGTAACGCATAAATATGTAAGTTTAAATTTTCAACAAGAGTGCACGCACAAGAAAACACCACATAGGTGTTTCTGTGGCGTGTTGTAAGATATAAAGTTATGAAAGTTAGCCTGGCACAGAGGGCCACAGCCCTGCTAAGGCGGTCCCTAAGAAGGGGAGGGAAATAACAAGCAAGAAAAGGATGTCAGGGAGTAGGGAGAGGTCATTTCAGGCCAACTTGGTGTCAGATGCCAAAAGGCACAGCTAGAAGGCTCGAGGCCCCGGCCAGAGGCACGAGCAAACCAGCCAGAGGCCGGGAAGCCACAGCGGCCAGTCACAGAGCGTGGACTGGGCAGCCGGGCTAAATCAGATAACTTGCTTCCCTCGGTCTCCATGACCACCCTGTGAAGATGCTAAGAATTCAGAACCTTTTCTGGTTGTGTGTCTAACAAGTTGTGAGCTGGGATTCGAACCCACACAGCCCGAGTCTAGCACCGGGAAAGAAATTCAAGGCGTGCCTGCGGAGGGCTCAGAAGCGGGACGGACTGGCGTGTTCAGTCTTTCGCCTGTGTACACGAATGCTAGGACACCTCGGCTTCCTTCAGTGTCCGTGGCTCAGCTGGGACAGCCGGTGAGCTGTGCCTGCCCTGGCTCAGTGGCATGCTTTCAAGAAGGCCACCCGCGTCCCCACACTCCCACATTTGAAGATCGTGGCTCTACCAACCGGGAGCTCAGGAGGTTCTTAGAGGCCACAGGAGATCAGCCACCCCTGGAGAGAAGACAAACTCGGCCCGAGGTGCAGGATACACTATCCGGAAACGCTGGAGGAGGGGACCTAGGAAATAGAGATTGCAGCGCA
>CABHPQ010172817.1:2357-38330 GCA_902168405.1 Peromyscus aztecus
TGGCCCTTGGTTCCCATGCTCATGACTGTGAATTTGGTGTGACTGTGAATTTGGTGTGGCCCTCGGTTTCCACACTCGTGACTGTGAATTTGGTGTGACTGGATTTGGTGTGGCCCTCAGTTCCCATGCTCGTGACTGTGAATTTGGTGTGACTGTGGATTTGGTGTGGCCCTCAGTTCCCGTGCCCGTGACTGTGAATTTGGTGTGGCCCTCGGCTCCCATGCTCATGACTGTGAATTTGGTGTGGCAGCTGCGCCACATCCTCGACTCTGTGTCTTTCCCGCAACGGTAGATCGCGGCCTGGGCTTGCAAACCCTCTCTTTCCTCTGGTGTCTTTGTCAGGCTGTTCTTTCTTTTTTTTTTCTTTCTTTTCTTTCTTTTTTTTTTTGGAGAGGAAAGGGTTTATTAGGCTTACACTTCAGCATTGCTGTTCATCACTGAAGGAAGTCAGGACAGGAACTCAAACAGGGCAGGATTCCAGAGGCAGGAGCTGATGCAGAGGCCATGGAGGAGAGCTGCTTACGGGCTTGCTTCCCCTGGCTTGCTCAGCCCACCTTTTTATGGAACTCAGGACCAGCAGCCCAAGGATGGCACCACCCGCCATGGGCTGGGCCCTGCCTCATTCATCACTAAATGAGAAAACGCCTTCCAGCTGGATCTCATAGAGGTTTTCCTCAGCTGAGGCTCCTTCCTCTCTGATGGCTCTAGCTTGTACAAGTTGACACACACAACCAGCCAGTACAGCCCATTTCTATCTGTAATGTAAAACAATATGCATAATAGTGAAAAGTTTCATGGCTCATTTACCTGTCTGCTTATGAAATCCGGATCCTATAAATTAGGATAAACTTATAGAAAACTATATAATAATCAATTAGCAGATAATTCTTTCTAAAAATCAGGCTGTTCTATTACAGCAGCAGAAATGAAACTAGAACAGCTGGCGAGAAAAGTAACTGATGCACGCGTCTCTGTTTGCTTCTCTTGCTGTAATGCAAGCTTACACGTCACAGTCCATCAGCAAGGGCAGCCAGGGCAGGCGTTCAAGACAGGAACCTGGAGGAAGGAACTGAAGCAGAGATCGTGGAGAGAATATTGCTTACTGACTTGCTTCTAGGCTCACATTCAGCTGCCTTTCTTCTTTTCTTCCTTCCTTCCTCCCTCCCTCCCTCTCTCCTTCCCTCTGTTCCTTTCCTCCTTTTTTTTTTTGACAAATCCTAAACTTTTCCATTTGTTGTTGTTGTTGTTTGAGACAGGGTTTCTCTATGCAGCCCTGGCTGTCCTAGAATTCTCTCAGTAGACCAGACCGGCCTCGAACTCACAGAGATCGCTTAAGCTTTATTTTAGAAGACAAGAACAACAACCAACTATCGAGCAACTTCGCCCTCACTTGGCGACTCTGGGATTGCTCCTTCCACGGTTCCTAGGGGTCTGGACAGTCTCTTGATGACTTGTTTGGAACTCTCCTCAGGTAAGCAGCTCAGGTGAGACACCCATGCAGAGTGATTGAGAAGTAGGAGCCAGGAGGGATCAGCCCATTGCTGGCGGGTGGGGAAGACCAGAGCGCTCGCCTGAGTTCTCCAGCATGTCCACAGGCAGCCTGCTGGGCTGCGCCATCTTCTCCATCTCTCATTCTCAACAATAGTGAAGTAGTTAAGGAGGTCGAAGTGACCCAGGTTGGAACAAGGGGTTGTCCTGGTACTGGTTCACAAGCTACTCCCACTTGGTGGTGTGGGCGTGGCCTGTGCAGATGTACTTGGACTGCAGGTGCTCCAGCTGGCTGTGGATGGTGTACCAGTCTGTCATCTCGATGCTCTGCTCTAGGCTTCCAGATCAGGAGCTGCTGCTCTTAGCGCTCAAGAGGGAGAGATGCTGCCACCACAAGGAACCTCCACTCGTGCATGTGAGGTGAAAGACCCAGCTATGTTTCTTATACAGCCGGGCCCACCTGCCTAGGGATAGTACTGCCCACAGTGGATTGGGCCCTCCTGCATCAACTAACAGTCAAAACAAACAAATAAGCAAACAAAAACTCAATAACATGACAAAAACAAACAAAACAAAAACGCTGCCCAGACATACTCACAGGCCAATTTGATGAAGGCAATTCCTCAGTTGAAGTTACCTCTTCCCAGGTGTCTCTAGGCATGTGTCAAGTTGACAGCCAAAGTTAACTGCAACATCCATCAACATTAATCCTAAAAGGTGGGCATTATCTCTGCTTATGGTAAATATTCAGGGAGGCAGGGTGGCTTTCCCAAGGTTTCTACTTGTGAACGGCAACACTGAGCTTCATCTCAGGCTGCCACTTTGCTTCCCTGCATTTCCTCAAATCTCCTGGAACTTCATTCATCCATTTCCTCATTCTTGAATGTCCTCAGCTCTGACCATGGGCCGGTGTGACACAAGGCCCTGACCTGGCACGGTGCAAGGCCCTGGGCCATACAGTTAGTAGCACAGACTTGCCTGGAGACTGACCAGGTGCCCAGGGACAGTTCCTGCCCCACGAGGGCATGATGTTTCACTGGGCAGAGGAGACACATGTTCAGCCAAGTGTCAATCATTGTTCATCTTATTTTTTAAGACAGGATCCCTCACTGAGCCCCTCCCTACCCCAGCACTGAGGTTATAGATGCGCACACCAGGCCTGGCTTGTATGTGGGTGTCGAGAATCTGAACTTAGGTCTTCATGAGCCTTTTACCCACTCCCCAGCCTCTTTTTATTTAGAGACAGGTTCCCACAGAGTTTCCCAGGATGGCCTTGAACTCACTATATTCCAGATGGGCTTTGAACTTGCCATCCTCCTGCCTCAGTCTCCCAAGTGCCTGGGACTATGGGCTTGCACCACCAGGCCCCGTTTCTCTCTGTCTTCTACAGAAATAGGACATCATGATTTCAGCTGAATTCCTGTACATCTGCGAACTTTCTCCCCAGAGTGAGCATTATGCTAGAGTCAGTCTGACCTGTCCCCACACAGGGCTTTCTGCCGAGGCTACCCCTACAGTCCACATGTGGCGTCGTGTGTATTTTAATTGTTATTACACAGATGCATATCTTTTTACGAGTTGGCTTTTCTCCTCCTTACTCTTTTTGTTTTTTTTTTTTCAGCCTTATCCTTGCTATGTGGAGCTCTAGTTCTCAAGCTGGTCTGCTCTAGGGTGTCCCATCTTAGGAATGGATCAAGTATTACACTCTGTTCCCCTGGGGATGCCTGCCTAGGCTGTTTGCCCGTGTCCACTGCAGACGGCGGCACTTCAGCAGGTGTCTTCAGACGTCTCTGTGCGCCTGTGTGTAGTCTTACATTGCAGAAACCAGCAGTCCAGTCAGATTATTGTCAACTTGACGCAAGCTGGAGCCCAATGGGAAGAGGAGCCTCGACTGAGAAAACACCGCATCAGATTTCCCACAGGCAGTTTGGAGAGGCGCTGTCTTGATTCTAACCGACAGAGGATGGCCCAGCCCACTGGCAGGTGCCCCTGGGGACATAAGAAACCAGGCTGAGAAGGAGAGTAAGCAGCCCTCTGCCACGGTCTCTGCTTCAGCTCCTGCCTTGAGTTCCTGTCCGGACTTTCCTTCAGGATGGACTACAACTGTCAGATTTAGTAAAGCCTTTCCTCCCCAAGTTGCTTTTGGTCATAATGTCTTATCACAGCAATAGAAACCAAACTAAGACACACCAGCAATTGGAATTTTGGTGTGCTCTATTCTGGATGTTTGTGTCCCCCACAAACTCATTTGTGGAAACCTAACCCCTAAGGAAATAATATTAGAAAACAAGGTTTTTAGGAGGTAATTAGGTCATAGGGGCACCATCCTAGGAACAGGATTTGTAGCCAGACTTTCTTTAGACTGCCAGTTCCCAAATAATGACATGGAGACTTCTTATTAATTATGAAAGCTTGGGCTTAGCTTAGGCTTGTTCCCAACTACCCTTATGACTTGAATTGTCCTGTTTATATTCATCTATGTTCTGCCACGTGGCTTGTTACCTCTCCTTCATACTGTACATCTGACTCCCTTCTCGTCTCACTGGCAAATACACATGCATCAGATTTTTCCCAGAGTTCTTATTTCTGTCTGCATGTCCCGCCTAACCTCTCCTGCCTAGCTATTGGCCATTCAGCTCTTTATTAAACTAATCAGAAGGTGCCTTGGGCAGAGACACATCTACACAGTATACAAAAAGATTATCCCACAACAAGGATTTGTGCCCTTATGAAGTGGGCCACTGGGACCTCATTGGCCTCTCCTAAAGAGTGAGAATACAGCAAGAAGTGCCCAGAAGTGCCCCAGAAGTGCCCAGAAGTGCCTCTGACCAGACAGGGAATCTACTCACACCTCAATCTTTATTTCCTAGTCTCTAGAACCATGAAAAAATTTTTTCTAATTGGTAAAAAATATGCAGACCCTTAGTTTTACTAGGTGTTACCAAAACTACCAACAGCTTTTAACACGAAAGTGCCAAACTTAAGGCATCTGCCCCACACCGTGTCTCTGTGGCTATGGGAATGAAAGTGTCTCTGCGTTCTCACAGCCACTTGACATTGTCAACAGTTTTCTTTTCCTTTCTTCTTGAAAGTAAGTTTTTGTTGTTGTTGTTGTTGTTGTGGAATATCAATTTAAGATCTGTTACATTTGTTTATGCTGTGGAACATTTGTTTAATGATGCAAAGATGTGTTGCATTCCTTTATGTTGCATTTGTTTAACTCTGTGAAGCTGTGTTACTTTGCCTGTCTAAAACATCTGATTGGTCTAATAAACAGCTGAATGGCCAATAGTGAGGCAGGAGAAAGGATAGGCGGGGCTGGCAGGCAGAGAGAATAAATAGGAGGAGAAACCTGGGAAGAGGGATGAAGGAGGAAGAAAAGGGCCCAGCCACTGACCACACAGCCACATGGCCAGACACAGAATAACTTGAGTGCAGTTCCTGGTCAGGCACCTCCAACCAGGTTATGAGCTTTAGGTTTGGCTTTCATGAGCCTAGAACCAAGCAGAGCCAGCTGCCAGAGCAGTACAGAGGACCCAGCTGTAGCTTAGTGTTTAAAGTTTGCTCATATAGTCAAAAAAAAAAAGAAAGAAAGAAAGAAAAAGCTAAAAGAGACACAGTAAAAGAGGTCCAGACAGAAAAACCTCTAAACAGGTTCCAGTGTGTTTTACAATGTGCATAGGCTTAAGAAAGAAAGAATATGGGTATAGACAGTCATAGAAAGAAAGAAATAATTTAAAAATAATAAAGTCTTAAAAGATAGAGTAAAAGTAATATAAAAGAAAAAGCCATGTAATGATGGAAAACACACAAGGAGTCTGGCTCCTATATAGTTTCGTGTTGATTTTGAATTTTTTTTTGAATGCCGATAAGCAAACAACAGCTGCTAAAAGACATGGGATTGAAAGAGAGACTGAGGAAATAAACCAGTCTAGATATTTTAATAATGCCTTAACTTTAAAATGGAAGTAAAAAATGCTTTGGAGAAGTGGTTTTGCTTTTGTTTCCACAGGAAACAAGAGGCTATGGATTCATTCCAGGTTAATATAGATCAAGTTTGATCAACGGAGACCTCCTGAACCTTGACAGGTGATGTCTACAAAGGTTACCTCTGGTCTTCCCAGGCTTGGCCATTATTTCAATTTTTCAGGGATCCCCAAAGAAATTTTACCCATAGACAACAGGAAGCAGTCTAGAGAAAATGACACCCATATTCCCAATGAATGGTGTGGGTGGCTGTTGATTATTTGGTGGGTTAAGGATGTTTGTTATCATTTAGGGAACTATAGAAATATAGGCTGAAAAGACAACTATTGATCTCAGATGTTTTGCACTGGCATGGATTTTGGTATATTGATACAGATTTAAAATTAATTTTGTTACATTGTGTATATGTTTCTACTCTTGTTTGGGATATTGTGCTTATGCAGCTCATTTAAAAATGCAATCATTTAGAAATGAGGTTAGTAGCTAATCTATAATAATCAAACTTGTGGTCACATTATGTATGTTTTCAAGATTAAACAGGTGTATTTTAGACAGATGGATGATTTTCAAACACTTCAAAGACATACAGAATATGGCATTTAAGATGCTTAATAATCTAAGGTTTTTCATGACAATGAGACACATCTGCTCCTGGAAGTACCAATTTACTTCATAAAAGGATGATGGGCATCAAAGAAACTCCATAGGAGTTTGTTTTATTGTGGCAAGGTTAGCCACTTGGGCAAGAAACTTCTTTTGCCTTGAGTGCTTGACAGTATGCTGTATAAACTGGACATGCAGGACCCTCAGGAAAGTGACTGCTGAACTTTGCCAAGACAAGGTGGGATGGTCTTTCAGGGTTCCTGCTTCATGGAAGAGTCTGCTAGATATTCTGTAAGACACAGAGGAAAGTGACTGATGAACTTTCCAATACAAGGCAGGACAGTACTTCAAATTTCCTGCTTCACTGAAAAATCTGCCAGACACTCTAGGCCTGTAGGCTGAAGATGAATGCCCCAATGTTGCAGAGGAACTTTGGGTTACTGTCCCAGCAGTCAGATGTCTCTGTCATTTCTAGAATTTTGGAAGTTGTTTGCAATATGTTTCCTGTTCACTCAGGTAGTATTATATCCTTCTGGGGTCCTGGATGGAGTTGAATGCAAGATAGTTATAGTTGCAGTTTTCCTTAATTATGATAGAAAGTAAAATAGATATAAAACTTTAGAATCACTAGGATGGAATGGATGGTGGAGTGTTTTCTCTGTTTGCTAAATACAAAAGGACTGAATATTGTAAATGTAATCCTTACTTGATAACTGTTTTTATTGTATGTAGTTTTACTATGTTAAGGTTAAAACCTTTCATTTTTATTTAGACAAAAGGGAGAAATGTTGTGGAATACTCTTTTAAGATGTGTTCTATTTGTTTATGATATGGAACATTTGTTTAATGATGCAAAGATGTGTTACATTCCTTTATGTTGCATTTGTTTAACTCTGTCAAGCTGTGTTACTGTGCTTGTCTAAAACACCTGATGGTCTAATAAAGAGCTGAACGGTCAATAGTGAGGCAGGCGAAAGGATAGGAGGGACTGGCAGGCAGAGAGAATAAACAGGAGGAGAAACCTGGGAAGAGGGATGAAGGAGCAAGAAAAGAAGGGACCAGACACACAGATATACAGACGCACAGACACACAGCCAGATACAGAGTAAGAAGGAAAGGAAAGATATACAGAAGTAGAGAAAGGTAAAAACCCAGAGGCAAAGGTAGACGGGATCATTTAAGTTAAGAAAAGCTGGAAAGAAACAAGCCAAGCTGAGGCTGGGCATTCGTAAGAAAGATTAATACTCTGTATGATTTATCTGGGAGCTGAGTGGCAGGCCCCCAAAAGAGCAAAGAGTAAAAAGTGAAAAAGCCAACTACAGTTTTTAAAATGATTTAATCACTTTTATTTTATATGTATATTTTGCCTGCATATGTGTATGTGCACCTCATGCTTGCCTGGTGTCAAAGGGAACCAGAAGGAATAGGAGTTAAGGATGGTTTCGAGCCACCATGCGAGTACTGGGAACTGAACCCAGGTCCTCTGTAAGAGCAGCAAGTATGCTTAACCAATGAGCCATCTCTCCAGTCCCTCTTTTTTCTTTTTTAAATTAATTAAGTGTGTGTGTGTGTGTGTGTGTGTGTGTGTGTGTGTGTGTGTGTGTGTACAACTTGTAGTTGTCAGTTCTCTCCTTCTACCACATGTGGATCCCAGGAATTAAATTAAATTCATCAGATTTGGTGGCAAATAATTAAATTCATCAGATTTGGTGGCAAATGCCTCTAATGGCTGAGCCATCTTGCCACCCACCCTCTTTTTCTTTTTCTTTTTAAAATCAAATATTTTCTTTCCATGCAAATAGAGCAGTCTGTTTAACATGGACTTCTGGCCATTTCCTGTTCCTGTTGATAAGCCCTCCTGTGAGTCCTCTGCTCTCTGTCAAACCGACTGGCAAAGCTTCTCCCTGCTCACCTCTGCAGGCTCCTTCTTCCTCCCGTCTCCCACATTTGGCCAAGATAGACACATACACAGGTGTGGACATGTATGTGTACACTGATTATATTATTTAACCGAACCAAATTAAAACCATGCTCCTTCCTCCTAAATGCCCCTCTATGTTGTTGAGCTCTGGAGCAGGCTGGCTGCTCCCTCTCCCTAGACTCCCCCAGCCGTCAGCTCTCACCAACATCTCCCAAGACAGCTTCAGCAAGCATCCCAAACTCCAGTCAGATTCCTTTCCCACACTGCCCTGCTGTCATGGCCCACAGCACCACAGCTCTCAGAACACTGTCCTGGAGTACGTCTCCCTGAGTCACTAGACCACGAACTCCCTGAGAGCAGGGCCTGTGTGGTGCGTCCAACATGTGTGGAAGGAATCAGTTTGGTGGTCAGCAGGGAGGAAATGAGTCTAAATGCAGCAAGATGAGGTGTGAGGAGTGGAGAAAGCCTCGAATGAATGTGTAAGGAGCGGATGAAGTCTTGAGTGAATGTGTGTTGTTGTTATGAGCACAGCCGTCAGTGGCTCAGACCTATAGGAAACAGGCAACAATCTTCCCCTTGGGTCAGGCTTAGAGGAATGGCAAAGCCTTCCCCTGGTCCAAGTGTGAATGTTGGCAGTGTGTGTAAAACTTGCGATTGCAACTCTCTCCTTCCAGATACACAGAGCCAGAGACTGCTCATCCATGGAGACCTCCTGCAGAGACAAGCTAACCCTTCCCCTGTGCTGAGGTTCTGGATTGCTTTGTAGTCGGTGCCTCTCCATCAGAGCATTCCCAACCCACCTGGTCGCAGCTCTTCCGCCTGTGTGTCTGTCCTCTCACTTCCTTACTGCCCCTAGTCAGGCTTCCAGTACCAAGTCATGCAGGACGGGGTAATGGGAACAGTCGGTCAGGCTGGACAGAGAGGGTCATCCAGTCACCCTCATAATATCAACTTTCAGATAAAGGAACTGAGGCTCAGTGAGGTTTGTGGCCTAGTCTGAAACCACGTGCTTGGTCTGTGCGGAGCCAGCTCTGCTCGGCCGTCTCCTGACTGCGTGCTGGGTGTTCTCTCCTGCACTGCACTTTGAAGAAGTGGGTCACACCTCCGTGACAGGACGTGTCCTGAGTCCTGCTTCCCATAGTCAGGGACACTAGCCTCCCATCTGTCCTGCAAGTTGGGAGCTAAAGACCAGTGTTCCACATGCTTGAAGAAGTGAAGGGCAAAGCTAATGATCTGTATGGAGAACCTGCTGTGCACAGACAGTCTCAGGCCTTTAGGCATGTGGTTGTATGTAGCAGCTATTTCCATGTGTGCACAGGACAGTCTGAGATAAGGCCATGCACCCTTGGTCTCCAAAGCAGTGGATGGAAACTTGGTCGCCATATGATGGAAGGAACCACGTGGCCTCTTAGTCCGTTTGGGACTCTCTGTGGTCTGTGCTCTCTATTCCTGCACAGCAGAGAACTCCACAGAGGGCTGGGCTGGCCTTCTCAGAGCCATCACACAAGGGTCACCGGAAGTGTCCTCACTTCCGAGACTTCCTGGTGTCTTCTTAGTGTCCATCTTTTGCCCCAGGGTCCCCAGGTGACGTCAGATGGAGCATCTGGTGGGCTGACTCAGGTGTCCAGAAGGCATCAGGTGTCTGAGGGCAGCAGAAAGAAGCAGCTGGTTCCCCCAAGGAGACCTATGAACCAAGCTCAGAGGTCACCCAGGGTGCCCAGGTTCGCCTATGGAAAGGGCCAGCAAACACAGTTGGCTGCAGGGAATTTGATGAGCACCATCAGCTGCAAACTCCCACAAAACAAACAGAGCTTGATCCAGAGGTCTGAATAATAGCCCCTCCACCAGATGGCTTGCAGGAGCCTTGCCAGAGAGAAAAAAAACACCTCCTCTGCCCTGAATTTCTTCTTTGTTCTAGACCTGGCTCTTCCAGGATGTCAGTGGGGTGCCCCCACCCTCCTGTGGCCATCCATCCAGATAGTGTCTTGTGTTCAGGGAGATTAAGGCAATTTACCTCAGATTAGGATTTGGGGACACAGAACTGGACAGAGAAGCAGCTTCCTTGTCCCAGCGTGAATCACCACACGTTGAAGGGGTCACACAGCTGTCTACATCTGGGCCTGGAATGCTGGGACAAGGACATTCCCAAGGGGTCTCAGATCCTTATGGTCTAGAACAGGAAGTCATAAGCAAGGCCACCCTGTGTGAGGGCAGACCCTCTGGCCACCTCAGGTCTTTCCCTCAGGTTTAATCTGCTGGGACCCAATGCCAGCTTGTCGTCATGTTCAACCGAAGCTGCGTCCGGGCAGATTTAGCGTCATGGTTCCAAGGAGAGCAATGTTGTAAGATCAAGGCCACTGTGGATTTGAGGCCTTGCTATGTGCCGTAGGCAACTTATTTGACGCCCGTGAGCCTCGGTTTCTATCTCACTGCTTCAGTGAGAATGATAGATTGCATTTGCAGGGCGTGGAGCACAGTGTCTGGCTGCAGTGGACAGCATAAACATTGGTTTCCTCCCTCCAGCCCCTGGTCCAAAGCCTTTGATACCAAGAACCCAGTCCTGTTCCATAACTACCGTCAATGATCCATGATCTAATCTCTGCTGTTGGCCACACTGCCAGGTACATTCCTTTCCCGCTTTCCCTGAGCAGACCCCTGTATCTACTACATTTTAGCTACTCAGTTCGCCAGCATATAGCTGAACTTGCTGAGTGACTGCAGATTCTGTTTGGAAGCCAACGAGGCAGGGCGTGATTACAGCAAAGTTGCGTCAGGCTCCTTTGACTGGCCAGCTGGCTTCGAGAACTTTCCTTCTGAGATGAAAAGCCACTTTCAAAAAAATCTTTACAACCACAGTACGTCTATTAACCTGTGTAAGTTTGTTGGGATGGGCTGCGGTTTGCTGCGCTAACGACTCCTCAGTGTGAACAGGTTATCCTGCGAAATTTGTTTTCACCCTAGCTGGCTGCCAGGTCTCTGTGCACATGGACCTTCTTCAGGAGCTCAGGGCTCACCTTCTAGAATGTTGTCAGTCACTACTGCAGCAGGGGGAGGTGCAGGTGAGTTACACAGCCACAGTCCACTGCACCTGCCCATTCCACGGGCCCAGGCAGAGACCTACTGCTTAGGTGGAGAAAAAGCAGAGACACTCCTGAGCAGCGCCAGCCTCAGCCACACCAAGGCTCAATATCTCGAAGAAAATGGAGGAACCCCTGCGGTAAACAGAACTTTGGAAGCTTCCACCATGACATTCGCCAAGAGTTTACCAGATGGTTTGAAAACAGAAGATGCCCTGACATTTGCGTGGAGCGAATTCCTTGCCTCTCCCTCCAGCCTGCTTCAGCCGGCCTCAGCTGCCAGTGTGCCTGGGGTGTGTTTCACAGTGGGTGGCACCGTTGACACGTTCTAGATGGTTACAAAGGACATATGTAGCTATGGCTTACATGTCTCAGGTTAGCACCAAATCTACTTCAGGGGTGACTACTATATTTAAAGAGGGTTTTTGTTTTGTTTTAGATTTCAAACATCTAATTTTCCTGGAACTGGAATTAAAGGAAGTTACGAGGTGCCCTGCCTGGGCTCTGGGAACTGAACAGGGGTTCTCTGCAGGAGAAGTTCTAGCCCTTCCCTGCTGAGCTGTCACTCCAGTCCCTCAACTACTATATTTGATTGATCACAGTTAATTGTCCCAATGATTTCCCACCTCCTTCTCTTCTGTGCTTTTCACTTCCAGCCTGAGAGGCCACTAGATATTTCGAATCCAATTGCAATGAATATTTGTTTGATTTTTTTCATATGGACTCACAATTATGAATAGACTGATTATTTGCCATAAGCATTTATAATAACATGTGTGTGTGTGCACGTGTGTGTGTGTGTGTGCACACGTGTGTGTGTGTGTGTGTGTGTGTGTGTGTGTGTGTGTGTGTGCACGTGTGTGGCTGAAAGGACAATTTCAGGTGTCATCCCAGGAACTCTGTCCACCTCCTTTGAACAGGATCTCCCACTGGCTGGGAGATCACCAATTAGACTACACTGGCTGTCTGTTAAGTCCAAAGGATCCTCTTGTCTCTGACTCCACACTGTGGGATTACAAGCTACCACAGCTGGCATTTTTATGTGGTATCTGGGGATCATCCTTGCAAGGCGAGCACTTTGTCGACTGAGCTAGCTCCCATCTCAATATAACAACCTGTCTCATTAAAAACTCTAAAGCCATCTTCCACATACCTCTTCTTACTTAGTAATCCTCCCTACATCCCCAGAGCTATTAACAGAACATCCGTATTATTCAGAGATGCTAACTGACCTGTCCAAGGACACAGCATGCAAATATCAAAGTCAGGGTTTTGAACCTATTTCTGTCCGGCATCAGATGCCGTGGCTTTCCCTTTACCCCAGGGTGACTGGATTTGGACAAAGAGGTCCTGTTTGGAAAGTGAGTTCAAGGGCACTGAACTCTGCTCTGGAAATCTGTGAAAACTCAAGAGAGAAGAGGAGGCTTGGGCTGTGGAGTCTCCTCTCCTGCTGTCATCTCTGCCAGCCAGGACATGGAGCTCGCCGAATCCAGCTCTCACAGGGATGACTTTGGGCATGCATTTGAGGAGCTGCGTGGCCAGAAGTTTTGGTTAATGAGACCTTTATTCATGGATAAACATTCCCCAGGGCACTCTCAGCAGCTGGCCAGTGTCACAGCCTGCCCTAGCATGGCCTCAGGCCATGAGAGTCCCATTAGTGTGCAACGTGAAGTATGTAGTGGGTGAGGAATGTATTCACATGTGAGTAACTGCTTGTGTGAAGGTGTAAGGTGTACAAGCATGTAAGCTGTATATTTTTGTGTGGGATCCATGTTTGCTTAGCCTTTCCTGTTATAAGATCACCAGATAAAATATAAGATGCTCAATCGTATTTGAATTTCAGTTGAATAAGGAATTATTTTTTAGTGTAAGTGGATGAAAAAAAGAAATAAAAAGGAAAAGGTATGACTGGTCCTGGGTTTTGGCACCAGATGAATGAAAAACAGAAATATATATGAGGGGACATGACTGCTCCTAGGTATGGTGCAGGAGAAACTTTATCACAGATGTGTGGGAGAGCATAGTCAGAGGCAGAGACATCTGGAGAGTCCAGAGTGGACCTGACCAGACTGAGCTGGGCCGTGTGAGGAGACGGGGGAGGGGAGACGGGAGAGAGGGGAACCAGGTGCAGCATCCAGGAGGCCCAAAGGAGAGCAGACAAAAAAGACCAGGTAGCCAAAATGGCCCGACTATATAGGGAAGGGCAGCCCAGCCCCTGGGCTGGAGACATTTGGGGTTGGGGGCAGGGTATGCCGGCCGGCCAGGAGGGCCCTGTAGCCCGTAGGGACTAAGGGATGCGGAGAGAACCTGGTGGCCAGAGTCCGCTTTGATATGTTAAATAGGCACCGAAGCCATTTGTCCCAAGTTTGAGACCTAACAGTAAGTATGTCCAGTTTCCTAAGGGACATCCTTATACTGAAGAAAAGTATAGTCTGCAGGTCAGATGTAACCAGTGCCCGAGTTTTTATCTTCTGCACCTGACAGGAGGATCTACATGGACCTGTGTCAATGGCACCGTCTCAGGACTCATGAGTGTATTTGTCTGAGTGTCCCTGGTGTGAACAGGGGTTTATGTGCTCATGTACCTGGTTGACAAGGTGAGCAGTGAGAGCCGGCAGCTCCACCATTCCCAGCTCGTCTCCTCTCAGGCCAACTTCTTGGAGTTAAAGGGAACTGGATGGGCCGTGACACCAGGCCAGGGAACCTGGAATTTCCCAGCACCCTACATGACATGTAACAGACATTCTGTGGTGTTCATGGCATAAACGCTTGCACGCGTCCGCCCGTGTGTGTGTGTGTGTGTGTGTGTGTGTGTGTGTGTGTGTGTGAATGAGAGAGGTGAGAACAGGAGGAGGAGGAGGAGGAGGAGGAGGAGGAGGAGGAGGAGGAGGAGGAGAGGAAAGGAGCAAAGGGGAAAAGCCCAGGGAGGAGGCTGGCCTCAGCTATTTGGGGAACCCTTGAGTTTGAGGTGACTGTAGGACTTTAGGGGAAGCGCCCAGCAGGCTGTGGCCCTGGGCCAGCTCAGACCGGAAGTCTAGGCTGGAGAGATTCAGGGGTGTGAGTCAGAAAGAAAGGGAGATGATAGAAGCCCCAGCAGAGGGGCAATGCTCAGATCTTCAGAAGACAAGGTAAACTAGGAGGTCAGTGGCCAGCCGGGAAGGAGGCTTAGGGACAGCAGCATTTGGAAAACTGGAAGAGAGCATCTGAGGTCCCAGGGCTGCTGGGGGTTGGATGAAGTGCCCACATGCCTGGTAGCCCTGAAGGGGCTGGACGAGGAGTGATTCAGTGCAATGAGAAAGCATTGACTGGTTGGGTTCCGGCTGAGCCTAGGGTCTTTGGACTCCCAGCTGTTCATCGTTAATTGCTGGATCACAGGAGATGGGCAGTGGGGGTGGGGTAGAGGATGCTCAGAGACACAGGTGCACAAGTAGAATAGAAGGATTGAATATTCTGCCAGGTGGGACAGCTGTATAGGGGCATCCTGGCTACCCCTGGGGCTGCCAGTGTCTATTCTGTGCCCAGATATAGCTCTATGTTGAAATAGCATCTGGTAAATGATGGTATAGAGAGGCCTAGCACAGTGCCTGGAATGTATTAGGTGTTCAATAAATGTGTTTCCAGCTTTCTTTTCAGGGTGTAAAGGCACCTCAGAAGTTTCTAGGAAATTCCTCTCCTGAACACAGTTTTTCTGTGTAGGAAGTCAGATTTTTCTCTTTGTTGACAAGACATGTCTTTTCTGCCATTAAATTCCTGGGAATTTCAAAGGCACCAGCCCAACAGTTTAGTTCAGGGGACAGTGGAGCCTGAGAACAATGGCGATCCCAGGGGACAGCTCTGATCAGGGTCACCCCTGCTAGCTTCCCCTTCCTTCCGATGTGGCCTAGTCATCTGTCGGGAGCTGGGGGCTTCTCATGGGGCTGGCTCACAGTGTGTGCTGTGTAAATGTTTGTCTTGATTATTTTTGTTATTACTGTCCCTGGGCCTGGTGTTTCCTGAAATTGAATCATTTCAGTGACTCTATAGTTTAGTTTATTTTAGTTAATCCAAGCCTCAGGCTGACACCTCAGTGGCCCTGGGTTCCCAAGGCAGGGAAGATTAATTCCAACACAATCTCCTTCCGGTTCTTTGAAACCCTCACAGTGCAGAGGAAGGTAGGCTGGCTTCAAGAGCTCACTTGGTTTAGATAAACATTTGGCCTGGGGGTGCACATAGTCATCGGGCACCTTCCCTAGGTTCTGAGCATCAGGAGTCTGTATATGAATTTGGTCATCGACTTAGATACCTGTTTTGTTTCTCCCCAAATGTCACACAGGCCAGGCTCTGTCCCTTTTTGGTTTACTGCTGACAATTCATTGCCGGAACATTCTTTGTCACATGGTAAGGGATCAGGACATAGTTGATGAATGAATGCGTTGAATGAATGATGCCAGAGTCAGACACAATCCTGACTGTTCACAACCACGCGGTCTAGAATGCCCTCATTCCATTCCCATTTCCCAACATGTAGCTGAAATTCACACCGGACCAATATGACTGCCCAGCAGCTTGAGAAACATGCCTCAGTGGCCACAGGAGCCTGGCTGGAGGCACTCCACTGGGGACACAGCCACTGTGTTGTAGGTGAGGTGACATGTTATCTGGTTGGGCAGAGTTAGAAGGACACAGATGAGACAAGTCCACGAGGCGGAAAGCCTAGGCTCAGCAGGCCAGCCTGGCTGTGCAGGCCGCTGGGGTACCAGCTCCATCCGGGCGGGCATGGTGTCTGCCTCATCCACCGTGTGTACCACATGGCATCAAGCACAGGGAAGACTCTTAACGAGCTGTAGAGTGCGGGCCTGGGAAGGCACCTCGGTGGGTAGAGCGTTTGCCTAATATATGTGAAGCCCTGGATATGATACTCAGCACCACGTAAACCAGGCATGGAGGTACATGTCAATAATCCCTGCATCCAGGAAGGTTAAGGGCATCCTCAGTGAGGCCAGCCTGGGATACATGAGACCATGTCTCCAAAAAAGAAAAGAAAAAAATTGGAGAACGAGAAGAGGTGACTTGAGAATAGAAAGAAACTGTTGGGTGGGTTGCTTAGCAACCTTTCCTGGGTTCGCTGCCTCCTTCCACCCCAACCTTCTACCTCCCTCACCTCCATAGCACTCTACTACATGAACCTATAGTTTGGGCTGGGGTACTTCTTAGTGATGGGGTGCCCTTTCCCACTAGGGGAGCAGCCAGCCTTAGGGTAACAATACAGGCAGAAGGTAGCAGGAAAAGGCCCCAACCTTGAAGTCAGAAGGTGCAGGTGGACCCATCACTGTCCTGCTAGGCATCCTTGGGCAGGATGGTATCGTTATTACAAGTATGGAGTCTGATGTCTTTGACATCTGCACCTCCACCATGTTTGACGAATGAGACATCATTGGACCTCCCTCTCACGGTTCTCAGGGGACGGAAAGACTCGTGAGATAATCTTGTCTCGCTTGGCAGATTCATACGTGCTCAGTGAAAGCCAGCCGTGGATGTGGTGTGGTCATCTTTCTGGATCTCTGTTTCTCTGTCTATGCAATGGGAGTAAGAATCCTTGCCTGGGTGTTGTAGAGTGTCTGTGTGCAGAGACAGAAACAGATGAGGTATGGGCCAGTGGCAGTGAGGGGTTCTGTGTCATTCCCATCAGTGTGGTCTTTTGTAGTAAGAGACCCCACCAGACCTGACCGGCACCCCTCTTCCCACCTCAACCCTGAGTTTTCTCTCCCCCGGGTACCTAGCTCTCTCCTCCTTAGTTCTGATCTTTAAGATACGTCTGTCTATGTCAGACAGACCAGTGAAGAAAGGACGTAGAGAAGAAAGAAGTATGCAAGGCTTTCCACAGTTCCTTCGAGTGCCGCGGCCTCTGACTCTGACCCCTTTGCCAAAGGGCTAGCCCAGCCTTTGAAATAACCATTTCCTGTCCTCTTGGCATGCTCAACATCAGAGAGGCAGGAGGGGCGCTGAGGTTCGGTTCCGGAGACTGTGAACTGGAGTTGCTGGCTTCCCTCTGATGCTGCCTCCTCTGCGTGCTCTGGCTCTGGGCGGCAGGCCTCGCTTGCTGTAGTGGCCCCGCCTGTGGTCTGCTTTGGACTCACCACAGGCCCAGCTGCCTCTGACCATGCAAGCTTCTTTTAAGAGGTTTGGCTGGCTTTCAGCACAGCTGAGATGTCCCAGGACCTAGAGTGTCTGGCACGAGAAGTTTTAAGATACTGTGCTTCCCTACCCCCCCCCCCCCCAACCCCCCCCCCCCCCCACCACCCCCCCCCCGCCCCCACCAATGCACCTCAGGGCAGGGGGATTCTTAGACTATCTCCAGTTGTTTCAAAATCCTAAAAGAAACGTACACAGCTCCCATGTGAGGCTCATAGGCCCTTAATGGTCTCGGCATCTCTTTTTTTTCCTAGGGCGGGTTCTTTGGCAACCATAGAGCTTCTCATTGAGCTACTATCCAGGTCCCCCACACCAATGTCAGCTCACTGATCTTGGGTCCCAGAAGATTTGGGCACTTGTGATTTTTGGTTTGCAGGTAGAGAAACTAGGGTTCAAAGGGTAAGGCATATGTTCTAAGGCCACACATTCAGATGTCTGAACCCCAGCTCTAATCCTCCTCCCCAGAAATCAGTCTCCTGGAAGCTAAGTTTGGGGTCTGGATGCCTAAAGGGGTGGGCACATTTGCTTAGGAAATTTGCTTAGGGCACTTGGTAGGGATATTCTAGGACTTAAGTACTCTCTGTGGGGGGAACAATAGTAATGTAGTGGGATCCTGGAGGCCCAGCCACCTGTTCGGGAGAACACACCATATTCATCCTGTGAATCGACACTCTTGCTCACTGCAAACGGACTCCTTGGGCCTGTTTCCAGAGGGCCTGCAGTGAGCCAGGAAGCAGGGCAGAGGTAGACCATGCTGAGCCCATGGCACATGCCTGCAGGTCTTCCTGGCAGGGTCCGTGAGGCCCATGCCTCTAGGCCACTCCCCAGCCAGAGTCAGACCACACATTCTGCCTGATTTCCACCAGCCCCCACTTCCCGCCCACCAGCTGCACAGTGCCTCAGCTGGCCTTGCCAGACCACAGCGGCCTGTGGACTTGGCAGGACCAGCAGTGTGCATCTTCAGCAAACTCTCCCGCTACCTCCTCAGCACCTTCCTATCCCATAGTGGTGCATGCACGCTACAGTTTGTAGAGGGCTTCCACAACATTCACATTATATAAGCTGAGCCCCAGGGTGGTTCTTAGAACTGGGTTATATAGCATTTTACAGAAGGCAATCATAATCATACACCCGAAATCCCAGTGCTCAAGGGGTTGAGACAGAAAGATAGCAAGTTCGAGGCTAGCCTGTACTACAAAGTGTGTTCAAGGCCAGTCTGGGCAATTTAACAAAACCTTGCCTGAAAAAGCTGATGAGAAAAATGAGATTACAGAAGAGGAGAAGGCAGTTCTAAAGGGTAAGGTACCTCGTTCAAGTTTGTGCATTCAGATATTTCTTACTGGAGTCAGAAGTGGGAGCTGGCTCAGTCTGCCCAGCTCCACTACAGTCCAGCTTCTATTCTACATCATCAGAATAGTTAGAGAGCAGTCAGGAGCCACGGGACAATCTGGCTCCTGCAAAGAACTTCCCACATCACTAACTCTATCTCAGTTAATCACATCTTTCTTCCCAGAGTACACTAATACAGAAACCCATGTTACTCAAGATCACAGGCCCACACACTGTTGCCTGAGCCTGCAGGCCTGCACACTGAGAACTCATGGTGCAGAAGTTTTGTTTGGAAGCCGCCTAGGTCCCAGATCTGAAGTTTCATTATGACCCTGGAAGGATCATTCCTTACCTCAGAGCTCTGTTTGCCCTGAGTGCTGAAGATGGTTGTACGTACCTTGCTTGTTATGAAAAGAAGCAGGGCTGTCATTTCCAAGCATCTCAGTTGACTGTTATTCAAGGACTGTTATTCAACTATCACACGTGGCCTTGAGACTTTACAAGCAGCTGAGACAAGGGAGACCTGCATGCTAATGATTAAGTAATCCCTAAATAATTTATGAGGCTCCCCATATTAATTTGAACAAAAGCCTTGTTATGGTGTGAATATGAAATGCTCTCCCCAGGCCAGCTCATGTTTTGAGAACTTGGTCCCCAGCTTGTGGAGTTATTTTGAAGGCAATGGACCCTTCAGGAGGTGAGCCTGGTGGCATTTGGCGGCAGAGCAACAGCCCACACCATTTGCTCCTGTGCCTTGGGACCACCACTGCTCTTGAGGCCCCTCCTGCCATGGTGGCCTGAATCTCTTTGGAACCAAGAGCCATTAGAAACCTTTCCCCTCTGAAGTTGCTTCTGGTGAGAATTTTGTCACACTGAAGGAACTGTAACCAAATAAGTCTCAGGAGAGCCGATGCCATGGAGAGCCGATGCCATGGACAAGAACAGTAACCAAACATGCCTCAGGAGAGCTGGAACGGTTATCCGCCCAATTTTATAACAGGAAGTGAGACCCAGAGAGTTTTGAGTAATGGGTTTCAAGTGGCAGAAGCAGGCTGTCAGATCTCAGTAGCCTGGCACCAGCAGGTAAGCTAGCAGCCTGGGTGCATCGGAGCCACTGGAGGGCTGATCAAACACATTGCTGGGCACAGCCCAGGGTTTCTGAATCAATGGGCTGATGACAGGATCCCAGCTCCCAGATAATGCTACTGCTGAGCCAGGGAGGACACTTTGAGAAGCCCTGTCCTCTCCCTCCCACCAGTGGTCTGACTCAGGCCCTCTGAGGCCCATTTATCCAGGTTGTCTGGACACCCCAGTGCACTGGATGCTTCCCTAGGTCCTGTGGTCACAGGTGATGCCGGAGCAAAAGTGGGGCGTGGAGAGGGAGACTGAGCAGCTCTTTTTCCTTCCACTTGTCTGGGACTTGGAGGAGACATTCACAGCGTCCCTCCTTAGACTGCATCAGTCATGTGTCCCTGAGCTTCTCAGGCTCCCAGAGCTCAGGAAACAGTCTATGGATGGAAATATAAGGCACAGCTTTTGAAAACAGAGAGCACAAGCCAAGAATATATAAACTTAATTAAATAATTAATTTTATGTTTTTGGAACAAAATTAGAGGATGACTTCCAGAAGAACAGAAGCATTTCAGGAAGCAGGAATTCAGCCAAACAGAGTAATCACAGGCAAAGGAGAATGAGAATCAAAGGCAAATAGTTACCCATCTTGCCCTGAGTTGTATTTGTGATGGTTGATCTTTGGTTTGGAATCACCTAGGAGACACACCTCCTGGGAGGGAAGAGCTACCCTGAACCTGAGCAGCCCACCCAGGCCTGTGTCTCAGACTGGATGTAAAGGGGGAAGGAGAAGGTGAGCTTAGCATTCATCTCTCTGTGGGCGCAATGTGACCAGTCACCTCACATTTCCATCATCCCCTCCCACCATGATGGACTCTGTACCCTCCAACTGTGAGCCAAATAACGCCCCCTCCTTTCTTGCTTCTGTTGTCACGGAGAAAAGTAACGAATACGACATGTGTTGAAAAGTCTCTGCTTTCTCCACTAAATTCCTTGTACATCTTCAGCGAAAGTCCATCATGCGAATCTAGAATCCAGTGCTGAGAAAGAACGCATCAGGAGGACTCGTACTTCACAGCCACGGGCAGGAGAACCTTCCACACTAAACCCTCAAAGGCCCTTGATTCCAGAGCTCTACCCAGCCAAAGCTGCTAAGATGGATGAAAATTCAGATTCCTCCACAACAGGAAACAGTAGCAGCTATTTGTGGAGCACTTCTGAAATACCACGGACTGGTCAGGTCTTCAGTAAGGTGAGCAAGTACCTTCTGATGTGAAGTTTGGAGGGACGCCCGCTCCAAGACCCCGTGTGCCTCCCTGGCCTTACCTTCTTCCCAGCTCTAGGAAGAGTGGGGCTAAAGACTCTCCTTAAATTCACCCCCTTCATCCTCAAACAGCCCTGGTGTTGTAGGGGCTGTGTCCACCCATTGCACTGTGAGGCAAACTGAGGTGCATGGTGGAAAGTGACCCAACCAAGTAGTGAATGGCATTGCTGGCATTTCGAAGCAACCTCTGCTCATGCCTGGTTTGTCTGTGTTCCTCTCTCATCCCTGTGTCAAATACCCAAGAGAAGCAATTTAAAAGGGGGTAGTTTATTCGGCCCAGTTTCCGAGGTTTGAGTCCGCCATGGCAGGGAGGACATGGTAGAGTCAAGCACATCACCTTAGGCAGCCAGAGAGACAGAGACAGACAGACAGACAGACAGACAGAGACAGAGAGACAGAGAGAGACAGAAAGACAGAGACAGACAGAGAGAGAGAGACAGACAGACAGAGACAGAAAGACAGAGACAGAGAGAGACAGACAGACAGAGAGACAGAGACAGAGAGACAGACAGAGACAGAAAGACAGAGACAGACAGAGAGAGACAGACAGACAGAGAGACAGAGAGAGACAGAAAGACAGAGACAGACAGAGAGAGACAGAGAGAGACAGACAGAGAGAGAGACAGACCGAGAGAGAGAGAGAGAGAGAGAGAGAGAGAGAGAGAGAATGTATAAGCTGCGTTTTTCCTGCCTCCCCATTTTGTTCCTGTCTCCCAATTTTGTCCTCCACCCGTTAGAAGGTGCTGGCTACATTTAGGGTTGGTCTTCTCCTCTTAGTATGCCCTCCCTGGAAAAGCTCTCAGACACACCAGAAGTGTGCTCTCCTAGGCTGCTGTCAACCTAACCAAGCTGACAGTCAGGCTAAACCATCACTCTCTGTGCCCTGGTCGAAATCACCTGGAAGGCTGAGCCCCACCTCTGAGCCTCTGCTTCAGTAGGCAGGAGAATCTGTGCTTCTCACAGTTCCCAGAGTCCTGGTGATGCTGGTCCAGGGGGCATGCTGTGAGAACACCCCTCCTCCAGACTCCTGCTCATCCACTGGCCATGTGAAGATTCTAAGAGGACAAGAAAAAAAAAATCCTAGAAGGCGAGCCAGATCCCTCTGGCTTGTGAATGGAATGAGAGCATCCGTTTCCCAGGGTTGGATAGAGTAGTCACAGTGTCACCCGGAATCCTCACCCAGAATCATCTAGCAGCTGCAGTTTGAATTAGGGATGGATTGACCCGCAGTGGGAACCTTTGCAAGGACTTAACTCATCTAAAAAGAATGCTTGACGTTTATTCTGAAAGATGCCTGTCTCTTGATCCTTGTAGCCCGAATGATCCCCCCCCCACGTATATTTCAGTGGGTTTCCAGTGGTCTCTAATTCGTTCTGAGATGTCCATCAGAGGGGCAAGATGCATGAAATTCTGAGAGCTTTCCAATATTTCATTGCAAGAAATGAAGTGAAGGCTGGCTTGGGGAAACGTGACTTTGGTGTTTGAGGGGTTGCATTTTCTTTAACCTTCCAAATCTGTTTCTAAGTATCCCCCCACCAAGTGTCATTAGAGAAAAGCTGGTTTTTATTCATTTACCTGCTCTTGTCTGGGATTATCCACATCCACGGCAGGGATTCCTCACCCTGCTAGGATATGGGGCACTTGGGCAAGCTTTGTACAGTCTCTGTATGCAGACTATTGCCTCCAGTCCAGAGCAAACCCAGCAGAGTCATTGGGGGTAGGGACAGGCTTGCTGGAACTTGAGTGCCAGGTGGGGCGGTCCACCGCTGCTTTCAAGACCAAGTTCTTGGTGAATTCCACTGCCTTCACTGGTCTTTGTGCTGGTTTTTATTCATTTACTTGTTCTTTTCTGGGATTATCTAAGTCCACGGCAGGGATTCCTCACCCTGCTAGGATTTGGGGGCACTTGAGCAAGCAAACAAGGGGCTGCATAGTTCCTCCTGGAGTGAGCCCTGTGAACACAGCCGCTCTTGGACTCAGGTTTGAGTGGGAAGGGACATCCTATTTGTCAGAGGTCTTCCTGGGGCCAGCAGCCTTCATGGGCATCGTAGTCCTAGGAGATGGGCATTGGCTTTGTAGAGAAGTCAATAGGGAGGTGAGGTGACTTGCCCACGGGCATCAGCTGGAATTTGAAGCCAGGCATGTCTCCCTCTCTGTGTTTGAGAATTATAATACTTGCTGCCTCCAGGCACAGGGAACCCTTTCCTTCTCAAGGGAGCCTGTTCCTCATTCTGACAGCCATTAACCTCCTCTGACTGCCCCTCCATCCCTCCCACATCCAGCTTCAGCCTCCAGCCCTAGGTTCTTACACTGAGTTCTTCACGGCTGCTCTCTCAAGTAGTCTGGGTGGACAAATGCTTTGTGCTCTCATCCAGCTGTGACCAGTTTTTAGACTTGCACTTCCTGGCGCTGCCTTCTCTCCTAAGAAAGACATGTCCTGGTGACAGAGAGAGTTTTTCAAATCACTTGCCTAGAGCAGAAATGGAGATGGCCCTTTTATGGCCTTTGGGGGCCACTGTCCCTGGGATCTGCTGGGCCTGGGCAGTGCTGTGCTCCCTGGTCCTTGCTGTTCCTGCCACATCTGGATAGGAGAAGGGAAGTGGAGGGGGCATCTGCTGCTGGTCTTCAAATCCCTGTCACAAATTGAACATCAGGAGTGGTCACCAGAAAGAGCGTGTTTACAAAGAAGCCAGCAGTTCTGGGCAGGGAAATGGAACCCTTGGCTCTGCCACAAGCTGGAGATGTGGTGGGTCTGGGCTTTTCTGGCCTGTGGCTGCCTTGCATATTGGACAAAGGTGGGGTAGCAGGGGTCCTAGAGCAGAGGCCAGTCTCTGGGGATTCCCACACGTCAGGTTCAACCACTCACCCCAAAGAAAGCAAACAGAAGTTGTAAAAGGATGGGAAAGGGACGTCATCAAAGCGGCCGGCCGTCTGGAAAGACCGGCACTGAGTGAGCATCTCGGCTGTCTGGGAGTTGATGCAAGCAAGCGCTAAGCTTACTAGAGGGAGGGTGGGACAGGGTGAGAGGATTGCAGACTTCAGCAGTGTGGGTCCAGCTGTGATCTGGCTCATCTTTATCTCCGTTCTGGTCTTAAGCTGATCCAGGCAAAAGTCCATAGTGCTGGAGGGAGAGGTGCATTTCCGTAAGATTATTGCTTGTGTTGGGGGCGGGGACATGTCCTCTAGGACCTCACCAGGGGGTGATAGGTCTGGGAGGCTCTGCTACTCCTGGGAAGAGTAGTGACTGCAAAGTTAGGGAGTTGATGACTAAGAGGTGGTCAGGTGGCTTTTAAGGGTCCGTAACCAGACGTAAAAGCAATCAAGGTAGCCCCCAGAGGGAACACCCAGAGCCCCATCTCCCAAGTGGTTCCAGAGTCTTTTAAGTTGACAAAGCACACTTACCATCACACACGGATGTCTAGTGAGGGAGACTGGGACCCAAGCGGATGAGTAATTTCATTGTCCTGATCATATTGAGAAGACTTCTCAAAATGATATATCACCAAATGTGGCAGCTCATGTCTGTAATCCCAGAATTTGGGAGGCTGAGGCAGGAGAATCCTGAATGAGGCCAGCCCCCTGGGCTATAATATTGACACTCTGTAAATACATAAATAGACAAATAAGTAAACAAATGCTCTACCATGTAGATGAATTGCTAAATGGTCTTATTAATAAAAAAAAAAACTTGAGCCAGAAATTGGGGTTAAAGCCTGAGAGAGATCAGAGGAATAGGAAAATCCACAGCTAACCTCACCCCACCAACTCTACAGTTTCCAAAGCGATCTACTTTCTGTCTACCCACACCTACATGCCTTTCTGTTCTGTTCTCTCATTTGCTTTCAGCCCAGCTACATCACTTCCTCTTTCAGCCCAGCTACATCACTTCCTCTTCCTGTCCAACTCTGTCACTTCCTGTCTGTCTGTACAGACCTCCAGACCTCTATGGTTAGTGCTGGGATTAAAGGTGTGTGTCACCACACTTGGCTCTGTTCCCTAGTGTGACCTTGAACTCACAGAGATCCTCCCAAGTGATAGGACTAAAGGTGTGTGCTACTATTGCCTGACTTCTATGTTAATACAGTGGCTGGCTTTTTCCTCTGATCCTCAGGTAAATTTTATTGGGAGATACAGTATATTGGAGGACACAATACATCACCACACTACCAGTTTGCAGCACCAACAGCATGCATATGAACTCCACCTTCATGCTCTTGTCTGCAATGGGTCTCCTGCCCACACTCCTCCTGTTTACAATCTTTTCCTAACTGAGCACGTGTACAGTGAATTGTGTGGAATGCCTAAGATGATCACCCAAGACTTTGCTACCTCTCTCCTTGAGACCTGGTGGAGTTCTTCTAATCACTTTTGCCTTGAACCTGGGCTGGTTTTAGTGTCCTTCTTGACTAACAGTATAGGGCAGAAGGTCTGAGATATCTGAGCTCAGTAATCAACAGGAAGCCTTGAAGCTTCTGCATGGGACTGTTGGGATACTCACTCAGGGGGTGGCAGCCACCAGGAGAGGGATGCGGTCACTGTGAGGATGCTCTAACAAAGCCTCAGATTCTCCCAGCTCAGTCTCCTTCTGAGTGTCACTGGGTGTCCTCAAATGTTACAAAGAGCTAGAGACCCACCCAGCTGAGCACTGCTGACCCTGACCCTTGAAACCATGGCCTGTATCAAATGTATCCCAATACTCTGAGATTTTAGTCTGCTTTTGTTAGTGCAGTGGCAGATAACCAGGACAGATACCTTTACTTCCCTTCTCTTAAAAAAAAAATACACTGATTGATTGATTGATTGGTTGATTGACTGATTGATTGAGGCACATGTGGAGGTCAGAGGAAAATTGATAAGACTCAGTTTCCTCCTTCTACCTTGTGGTTCCTGGGTATTGAACTCAAGTCATCAGACTTGGCCACAAGTGCCTTTGTATTCTGAGCCATTTCCAGCTCTTGTGTGAAGTGGCCTCGGTTAGTCCTGGGGGAGGACGTTGGCTCTCTCATACTTGGAGGACCCTGTACCTCTGCCTCCCACCCTCACCACTGGACCTAGAGAGCCTATGGAGGAAATTTCTACTCCAAAGCTCCCATCCGATTCTCCCCTGACTTCAAATTTCCTAGACGAGAACTGGGACTCTTTTCCTAAATTCAGTATCCACAACCAACTGATGCAGGCAGAGAGAGCTCTGTGGATGAAATAGAAACTCTGAGACACAGCATCAGTCCAGAGCTTCTTGACAAGAAGGTCCTTGTATGTGCGTCCATAGCAACCAAACAACACAGAAATGAGAAATTGGTTCAACACAGGATGGTTTCTGCGGTAATGGAATCTGGTGTTTTTGTGCCTAGAACAAAACTACATTAAAAACAAATATTTTCTTTTTTGTGTGTACATTTGTATTTACCTCATTAAGAATTGGGTGCATTCTAAAGACAATTAATGATGGCACAGGCAGCTTTTCCTTCCAACTTTTAATCTTTTTGTTGATATTTCTTCCCGGCTAAATCACTAATAACATCTTTTGATTTTTCTTAGAGAGATTTTAACTGTTTTGAAAAGGTAGAGATAAAACAACAAAGGAGAACATTGAAAACAAGGTACAAATCCATAGGCCTACCGTTTTGACATAGTGACAGCTACATTTTTACATTTCCTTATTGCTTTTAAAACTTGTGCACATTTGAATGTTTTTCTAGGCGTTTCCACCTAATATTTTATCATAAGCATTTTCTATGACCCTTCATAAATTTTATACCCCTCATTTTTAATGGCTATAGAATATTTCTTCAAGGTTTAGACTTAACTATCCTCCTTCCCCTTCACTGAATATTTGGGTTGATTCCAGTTTTTAGCTGAGTAGGTCTTTGATGGATATTTTTCTGCACATGGCTTTTGCTATATTTCAGGGTATTTTCTTAGGCTACCTTCCCAGAAGTGGATTACTGAGTCAAAGCCTATGAACATTTTTATGGCTTCAAAGTATCTTTTGAAGAAGGTAGGTGTTCCATTTCATGAGGTCCCCAAACATGAGAGAGGAAATTTGGCTTACAGAAAAAAAAAAATCCCTTGTCACACGTGCATGATAGCATTTTGGCAAAAGGCTGCTCTGATAATTTTCTGAGTAATTAAAACTTGCTTTTTCCATGACACAAATATAAAAAGTTATGTCTTATTTGTTTCTGGGGACAGACAATCTTTTCTGAGACACTTTGTGCTTCTGAGGTTTTTTTTAAGAGTTTAAGAAGCCTTGTTCTTTCCTAGGTACTCACAGACCACAGGCAGCTTTGGACATGGGGGCCTCAGGGGCAGACCCTAATCCAGTCACAAGACGTCATGTCAGTCACGGCCCTTGTGAACTTCTTTGGACTACCACGCTGGTAGAAAAACTCTCAAGTTGTCTTTTCTTGTGCGGTGTGGACAGAGAGGTAGACTTAAATTGTTCATTTTTTATTTAATTTTCCAATGCTGGGGCTCGAACTCAGGGTCCCATGCTAGACAATCAGTTCTGTTACTCTCCAGAGAAGGACAGTGAAATGGAATGGATGAAACGTGAGTGGGAAGCCAGAAGACTCTGCCCCTTCCCCATCAACTGATTTGGGGGAAGTTAGTGCTATCAAGGGTGAGGGCACAGCCCTGGCCTCCGCGGCTCTGCTGATCCTTTGAGCCTAGAGCTGAGGATGCCATTTTCACCTTAACCACGTGAGCCAGCACCAGCTCATTTCCATTCTAAGAACAGAGATCGTAACAGAACCAAGGCCTTCTTTTTATTAGCATGTTGGTGAAGAAAAGATATGAAGTGGGGACACTTGGCTAGGGCAGGGTTCCCCAGGCCAGGGGTGGGAGTGAGGGTGGGGCTGGAGTCTGTGAGCACCTGGCTGCAGAGACAGTGGCATCGGGGACAGGCAGTGCTTTAGAATGGGCTATCTGTGCAGGGACACAGAGTCACAGGGTGAGGAAGCAGGATACTGTGAGCCAGGATCGGGGAGGAGTGTCCAGGGTGAGGGGCTGGGCTCTGTTTTCTGAAAGTGGCATCCATCTTTCAAACCACTTAGGAGTGGCGTGTGGGTAGAATGGTTGTTGAGAAGATTGGTACAGAAACAGTGGAAGAAGGGATGAGGTCATTTGTGACAGAGGTCTTGACGGCAGCAGACAGGGTGTTGGTGGTGAAGGCTGGGGAGATCTTGGGCACAGAGAGAACTGGCAGAGATCTCCACCCGCTGTGTCCAGGCTCTTGTCACTGTTGGGGGGAAAACTCAGAGAAGAGACAAAGTAAGGAATTGGGAGCAAGTTTACCTCAGAGCAAGGCCCACACTCTCGGGGTGCCAGGGAGCAGGGACTGTAATGAAGGGGTGGGGTGGCGGTGGGTTATTCATGTGTTCAGACGGGGAAAGGTGGGAAATCCCAGGAGTGAGAGGGGATTTTCCCAGAGAGCGTTTTCTCTCTTTCTTGGATGTGTCATGGTGTCAGAGGCACTAAGGGGACACACGGTTTGTAAGGCTGATAACGTGGAGACACCATTATAATGAAGCAAAGGGAAGTTAGTGGGCCTCTCTGTTGGCCACACTGGGTCCCGGATGGTTTGTTTATTTATTCATTTGTGTTTTAAATGTGGTGTGTGTGTGTGTGTGTGTGTGTGTGTGTGTGTGTGTGTATACACGTATGCACGCACACGAGTGTAGGTGCCCGTGGAGCCAGAAGAGGGCATCAGTTCCCTTGGAGTTGGAGCTCCAGGTGGTTGTGAGCTGCTGGATGTGGATGCCAAACTCCTGAGCTCTGCAAGAGCAGTGCATGCTCCTAAGCACCAAGCCATCTTTCTAGCCTGAAACCCTGTGGTTTTAAAAAGTCAAGCATGAGAGCAAAAGAGTGATTCTCATCTTAAGAATTGCCCAACATTCCTATCCACTGACTGATTAAAGATTTTGAAATCATCACATGGGTCATTGCCTATTTGTGGATCATGGAAATGATTTAAGGGGGGAGGTGTGATCAGCTGATTTTTCCCCTTTAATAAAATGGAACAGAATACAGTAGAAGATATCTGAGAGTGTCATATGTAGTAAGAAGTGTTGCTGAATTGTATGTGCAGATGGGATTGTGAGCCTGAGGGTCTCGATCAATAAAAATTGACAGCTACAGTTTGCTGGCATCTCTCAGTGGGTACCACCGACATTGTTTTGTTGGAATATTTCATGTTGGGTAGACAACCTTTCATATTGCACTACTGGCCTGCCAAGTGCCCATAGCATCCCCTTTTGTTGTGATAAAAGAGATTCCCTTTAGCACACCCCTTCCCCAATTTCTGAATGTCTCCAGAGCACTACCGAGCATCTGCAAACTTTTGAACCTGCAAGGATGAAGGAAGAGGAAGCTACAGTTTACTGCTAACCCCGGGGACCACTCCCCCTCCCCAGTGGTACCCAGAGGAGCCAGGTTCCAATAGCCAGGGACAAGAGGCAGTGTGTCAGACAAGGTGTGGACAGAGAGCTGGTATAACCACTGTCCACTCTCAAAAGCAAGGAGAGGCTGTGCTGTTTATAAAATACCCATCACTTTGGTCCCAGGTACAGTTTGCCTCTCTGGCTTAGTTCAAGGACACATTACCAACCCTTATATTTGACACAAAAATAATAGTCCCATCTATCATGTTCATATTTATCGTGTCTTTTGTATAGTATTTAAGGAGGGATGGCCATGGTCTGTGCATTGATGGGGGAGCCAGGTAGAACAGAGGCCAGGCAGCCTGAAGGTATGGGTTTCTGTTGGCATCCTGTTGCACAGGCTCCTGTCCAACGACAGCGGGAGATTCCTTAGCCATCCCGGTTCTCTAAATTAAGTAGACCTGCACAGTGGAGCCTCTGATTGGCTGGGGATCAGGTAGGAGGTCTCTTTTAGTCCCAGCTAGCTTTCTTGGATGCTAAAAGCCTTAATTCAACAGAATGCATTTCTCCTTGTTCTTCCCAAGGTGCGGCAGGTGATGAACTCCATCTAGGAGAGGTATTAGCAGTGTGTCTGGACTAGAAACTGCAAATGCACCATCCCAGGGACAGTTTTGGAAACATGAATCTATTCTGATGCAAGAGATTCTAGGACAGGGTTCAGCCACCAGCTGCCACAGAATACCTGACCCTAGACTGGTGGTGACAGTGCACACAAGGACTCAGGAGATGCTTGAATCTCCAACTCCTGAGCCCAGCATAAAGCTCCCATTCTGACTCCACATAGACTGGGAATCTGGACTTTTTACCTTCTTTCCACAACGCGGTCCTGAGGCAGGAGGGGCACAGGCTAGAAAACGCCAACCATGGCCGACCGCTGCTCTTTGGTAGAGCAGAACCCTCTCAGGTGGTGAGAGCATGTAGAACCCTAGGACATCTTAAAAGCACAGAGCATGCATTTGTAGTTCTTCTGATTTGTAATGGCCTTGACTCCATGTGTAAGAGAACTGGGAAGCAGCCCCAGAGGCAGAGAGAAGGGCATTGAGGAGGACTCAGGACTTCAGGCTCTGGTTTTGTCCTAATTAACTGTGATGCTGGGCAAGCCCTTCCTCCCTCTGGATGCAAGTGGAGCTTGCCTTGAAGTGTTCTGCTAGAGTTGCTAATCTGTGACTCTGAACCCAGCCCTATTATTTAGATTAGACAGATCATTAAGTGATATGGCTGAAACAGCAAAATACTTGCTGAAGTGTTAAACACACTATGTGTTTGAGTCACCTAATTCAATGCCCCAGGTACTTTTTATTATTATGATTATTTTTTCAACTCATGAAATTTGAAGAGCAGAGAGGTTAAGTCACTTTCCTGAGGTCGCACAGCCTGTAATGGACAATGTCTGGATTTAAAAGCCCAGTCATCTAATTTTAGATACTCTATATTTCTCATATGTCATAGACTGGAAATGATAGCTACCTCCTTTCTATGGCTTTCAGAAGCCTAAAGTTATCTTCAACATTTAAGCAACTCCCCAGAAGGCCAGTATTCTTGTGTTTACCTCTGATGCTGGCCTCCTGTGTCTGGTAAACAGATTTAGAAACGGTCCCTGAGAGGATAGTCTTCTTGCCTCAGTGGTAGCTCACCACAGCATTCAGTGTGTGCAGACTTTTCCCTGTTTCTATGACCAAGATACAGAATCCATCCCTGTCAATGCCACAAGACTCCACGGCCCTAACATGTCCAAGCATTTGGTAGACTGAGCAAAGTCCCAAGGTTGTTGGTTCTGGAAAAATTCTTTGGAATGGGAAGAAAGAGAAAAGAAGCATTTGGTACAAATAGGGCTGTCTTCTCGGGGGCTCCTCCAGGAGAGGAAGGGAAAATACTTATTCACCCATTGTTTCTACTTGCCATTGTTCAAAGTCAGCCCCATATTACTTCCTGTGTCTTTGCAAGGGGCTCATGTGTGCACTGCAAATAAGCTCCACAGCATCTCATGTTTGGACTCCACGAAGTCCTAGAGCAGGAGGGAGAAGTGGTCACAGTGGCTGAGAGTCGGGGCACTGCCAGGTTGTGCCATGGCAGATGCTGAGATGACCTCACTAGCCACGGCTGTACTGTGGCAGGAGCAAATGGCCACCTGGAGGCAAGTAATGGTAAGAGAGGGTGTCCCGTGAGGCCCGAGTGGACAGAGCGGTGCCCTGGGCTGTGCACTCCGCCCTGTGAGCTGCACAGAGCTGTTCCTAGACAGTAACTGACTCCCACTCCTGAAGAAGTCCCGGCTCTCTGTGGTTTCCACAGTTTCAGGTACCTGAAGTTAACTGTGGCCCAGAAACACAAATGGACAATTCCTATGTTTCCATTGCACGCTACCCTGCGCACACCATCTACCTCACTTCCTCTCAAAATGAGGCATTGTATCATTCCACATCACCACGAGAGTAAGATGGAATATAGTATGGTTTATCAAAATCATATATATGTAAAAAAAAAAAAAAAGTTATGGTTTTTGGGGTGCAGAATAATCTGCAATTTCAGGCATCCACCGCGGGGGTTGTGGGATTCTCCCGGGGGAAGAGGGCTTGCTGTACATAGGGCCTTCAGTTTTATGGGAACACAATGTTCTTCACGTATTTTAAGAGAAGGGATAAAAGACTGGTAGGCAGGGTCCCTTGTGAGATCACAGCCAACTGAAATCTCTGAAAGTGGAGACAGTGAAGGAAACTCCACCGCCAGCTGAGCCCTTTGTCTCCTCCTCCACCCATTCTAGATTCCCTTTGTTCTCGGCCCACACTTCAGATGCTCTGGCTGGCTTGCTTGCCTGGTGAGATGGTCCAGACTTCTTCATCCTTTTGAAGTCTGGTCTCACGCTTGCTTTAACCGCTCTTGGACCTCATAGCCTTCATCCTGGGAATCCAAAAGCACCAGACATACTCTAGGTTGTTTTCTGTCTGTGTCCTCCCGTCTGTACAAAGTATCAGCTACACTGGCTCCTGGTGCCCATCAAGGCTTGCTGTCCTCATTTATAGCTACTCCCCTTCCTTTCCCTCTCCTCTCTTTTCTTTTTTCTTTTTGCCTGTTTGCCTACTGTCATGAGGAATTCAGTGTGGCCCAGTTGTGAGCACACCTTCAAGTTTCATGGAATTATCATTCCATTGGAAAAGCTTTTCGGTTGGACACCACTACCCTGACCAGTGATAGCCCAGGGCTTCAGTGCTTCTCGGGATGAGGAAAAAAGGCTTAATCCCAACACTATCCCTTGATTTCCAGACCCAAGTATATTTGGTCCTCATATATGTGGGTTGTCAAAACCAAACATTCTGACTATACTGAGTGCATGCAGACTTTCCTTGCCCTTATTTCATGAACAATGTCGTGTAATAACTGTGCACATTAAGTTAGTAGTGTAAGTTATCTAGGGACTATTTAAGATATATGGGAATCCGGGGTGTTCAGCTCCAGCCGATGCATCCACAACACAACTCCTGTACCCAAGACTCAGGAACATCATAGAAGATGGAGCAGAAAGATTGTAGAGCCAGAGGACCAGAAAATCTGCTGTGCCTTCTAGATATGACAGAGGTTTGGGTTATATGGCTGCCTAAGTAAGGCCTGAATGAGGACAACACAAACGGCATGCTAACATGGGAGGAAGAAGTCTCATGGGACCCTAGCCCTAGACAAAGAACTTCGGCAACTAAGGGATGCTGAGAGCAGAAATAGTCTTCCCCAGTGGGGAGCCTCCTAGTTGGTTATCTAATACTAAGTGATCAGCCCTGAATTCACATACATGCAAGCAGTATATATACATATGCATATATATATGCATATAAATATATATAAATGTGTGTGTGTGAGAGAGAGAGAGAGAACAGATGTGTGTGTATGTGAGAGAGAGAGAACAGATGTGTGTGTGCGTGTGTGTGTGTGTGAGAGAGAGAGAGAGAGAGAGAGAGAGTACACGTGTGAGAGGGTGTGAATTTGAGAGAGAGTAAGGAGGGTCAGCGGAGGAGTTGGAGGAAGGAAAGGGAATGGAGGAAAATGAGATAACTACATTTAAATTTAAAAATACACCAATAAAATGTACTGGAGGGTGTGCATGGATATGCAATTATTACTCCATTTTTTTATGAGAAACTTGGGCATTTTGGGGTTGAGTGTCATCTGTGGATACTGAGGGACATCTGTATCCTAGATTCTGGAGACACGGTCCAGTATGCTGGCCAGTCAGTGACTACGCCTGCCACATTCTGCAGGTGAGCACCACGACTGCTCGCCAGGCTGTCCCTGAGCCGGTGCCCTGGCTGAGCCTTTAACAGGCTTTTCTACCACATCTATAGCCAGCTGTGTTCTGGCGCTGCAGCACGTGCTCACACTGACAGGTTCCTCGAATGGCCGTTCATCCTCTGTCACCCTTCTTCTGCCACAAAACGGGTCTTTTCATTTGAACAACACCCTGTGGGCACAAGATGGGCGAGGTAAGCGTTGTGTGTTTGGGGATATGGCAGAGATGGCAAAGGCACTCAGCCAGGGAAGGCAGCCGGTGCCAGCTATTTCGGTGCTGGTGAGGAAGACTCGCTCAGTCTGTCTGTTGCCAGATTGGTGGCTGGAGGGTGTATGGAGACCTCAGTGTAGGCGTCTGCAGCTGGTGGCTTAGACGGTCAGCATGGTCAGTGGCTAGATCTGCTCTAGAGGGGAAGAGTCCACGCTGTTGGACAAGAAGGAAGACTGACTGACCTCCACAGGAGGCTGGTTGCAGAGTCTTCTCTGCGGTGGATAGTCTCTAGGGAGCGGTGTGAGACACATGAGCTTTGGGCTTATGTAGGCCAAATGTCTGCATTCCACTTCCCCATGTTTTCTTGTGTGTGTGGTGGTGGGTCAGGGGTTGGTGGTGTCTGCGTATGTCCTTGCCTCTGTGGAGAGCAGAGATCAACTTTGGGCATCTTTCTATCACTCTCCACCTTATTTTTTCAGAGAGAGAAGGTCTCTCACTGCACGTTGACCTTGCCATTTGCCATTTCGTGTAGTCTGGCTGACCAGCAAGCCCCCAGGACCCACTGGTCTCTGCGCTGGGGTTATAGGTGCTCACACCACACTGGGCTTCAAGGTGGTTTCTGAATTCAGGTCCTCAGGCTTGTACACCAGGCTCTTGAGCTGCTAACATCTCTTTGGTCCTCCCTGGGTCTTCCTGTCCTGAATCGGTCAACCTTGTCTTTCAGACTGCTGGCCATCACCCAAGACCCGCGCCAGCTTCTCAGGCCTCCCTGCGTCTCTGAGACCACTCCTCCCTCCTTCAGAGACATGCGCCAGCTGCACAACTTAAGGTCTACCTAGAGGGAGGGTTCTCTTCGCCTTTGTCCTTCAGGGTCGACCGTGGTGGGAGATGCAGGGCTGTATGTCTCCACCCCATGAGTACTTGCACAGCACCCTGAATTATCTGTGGCACAGCTTGGCTCTCCCCTTTCCTTGATTACCGGTTGCAGGAAATCACCCATGAAGTCATAGAAGTGAGTTAAAGAAGGAGCCTTGGTGTAAGACAGTAAATGACTTGGGGAGTCTGCCCACCTGTTTGCATAGTTTGTGTTTTCTGTACCTTTTGGGCCTAATCTCAAGTACCTCACTGGGTACTTCACATTTCACATCCATCATATACACACCGAGCTTCCGGCAGAGGCTTTACATTAGAAACTTGACTCCTGCAGGGAAAGTCAAGTGGGTGCTCTGGAGACTGCTCTCCCCACTTTGAGATAGTAGAAGCAATCCAGACCCCAGGAAGGACTACGGACATCAGAGACACCATCAGAACTTAAAAGGCCAAGGTGTGCTGGGCCCCTGCAAGAGCCAAACAGACTGTGGCCTACGACAGCAGCTTGTCCTGAGCTTGGCCAGATGGTAGCATCCATAGCAGCTGCCGGGATAGATGCGGTGGATTTACCAAAATAGATCAACACAGCCTTTGGCAGTGAGTTGCAGTATGATCTGGCGAGCGGGGTCTCAGGGAAGGTTTCGAAAAGTGCACTTTCACACGGCAAAGATGGGAACGTGTTTTACCGTTTTGCCCTACAGCTACTTGAACTCTTCAGTATTCCTTATCACGTGATGCGTAGGAACACGCCTCAGTAATGTTTGTCCCTCCTCTACATTGGAGACATCATACTGATAGGAGCCTGTGAGCAGAAAGTGACAGCTACCTCAGATACGGGGCCAAGGCACGTGGATGTGTGGACGTGTGGGAGAAAAACTCCCTTCTCTGGTCCTGGACTTCTCAGACAACAGCAGCTGAGGCAGGTCTCAGGTGCCTCTGCTGTATAGTGAGTGTCACCCTAGGGTGCAGGGGTGAAAGAAGGGGACATGAGGCCAGGAAGGAGGAAGATCCCCTCCATCAGTGGCATTAGCTGTGCCTGACTCGGTATCGGTATCGTGACATTCCAAAATGCCTTAAGAAGAGCCTCACAGTGGGGCTGGAGGTGTAACTCAGGGGAAGAGTGCTTACCTGCTGTGTGCCAGACCCCAGGAGTATTCCCAGGAGAGAGAGAGAGAGAGAGAGAGAGAGAGAGAGAGAGAGAGAGAGAG
>CABHPQ010172818.1:0-45374 GCA_902168405.1 Peromyscus aztecus
GGGAAGACATTAGGCTGTTGCCACCTCCATCACTAACTGCTGAGGATATACAGTGGTATGTGTCTATGGTCATTAGCTTTGGTAACAACTTAATGATCTGCCAGTGGTATCATGATAATGAGGATTTTAAATGTTCCCAACACAAAGAGATGCGAAATATCTGAGATATGCCAGTTATTGTGAGCTCCTCACGACATATTACATACGTGCATTTAAAGGTCACAAATACACAACTATTTTATGTGTCCATTAAACTTTTAAAATACGGGGCTGGAGAGATGGTGCATCAGCTAAGAGTGCATGCGGCTCCTGCAGAGAACCCAAGTTCGGTTCCCACCACCCACACTGGGTGACTCACACCTACCTGGAAGTCCAGCTCCAGGGGATCTGATGTCTCTGGCCTTTGTGAGAACTGTGCTCATGTGTTCACACTCCCCACCCCACCCCCACAGACATAGGCACATAATCACAGATAATAAACATACATTTTTAAAATTAAAATATATTAAATCAATTGAAAACATAATAAAATAGTACAATTAGTGAGAAAAAAAAAAAAAAGAAAACCAGTGAAAGCTAGGAGGGGCTGGAAGCACATAACTGCTATCCCAGTTCTCAGGAGGCAGAGGAAGGAAGGTTACAAGTTTGAGACCAGCCTGGGCTACATAGGGAGACCCTGTCTATAACTAACTGACTAACAAACTAGATAAATATGTAAAGTAACTGAGCAGGACCTGAACCTACGTGGTACTCACATTCTTCGAACTCAACTACACACACTGCTGTCATCACTGACTAGTTTTTGTGTCAGCTTGGTACAGACTGGAGTCATCTGAGAGCTGGGAACTTCAACTGAGAAAATGCCTCCATAGGATTGGACTGTGGGCAAGCTATACATCGGGCATTTTCTTAATTATTAGTGACTGATGAGGGAGGGCCCAGCCCATGGTGGGTGGTGCTGTCCCTGAGCTGGGGGTCCTTGATTCTGTAAACAAGCAGGCTGAGCAAGCCATGAGGAGCAAGCCAGTAAGCAGCACCCCTCCATGGCCACGGCCTCTGCATCAGCTCCTGCCTCCAGGATCCTGCCCTGTTTGAGTTCCTGCCTTGACGTCCCTCAATGGACTGTGACTCAGGATATGTAAGCCAAATAAACATTTTCCTTGTCAAGTTGCTTTGGTCGTGGTGTTTTATTACAGCAGGAGAAACTCTAACGAAGATAACTGTATTAAGAACTTGGGTTTTCCCATGGGGAGTCAGCAGAGCCCAGCTCACTGAGCCTAGGCAGGTCCAAGCCCCTTCCCACTGCACCAAGGCTGTGCAAGGTGTCACACCGCAGGCACCGGATTCCCAGAAGCCTGCTTATGCACCAGTGACAGATCCCGATCCCCTTGCCTTGGTGCCCCCCAAACAGTTCAAGCCAAACAACCGTCTTCCGTGTCCAGAGGGCCTAGTTGTGGGGATGCAGGGTGGCTTGGGAAAGAGGACTGGGGGGGGGGAGGAGGGAGGAGGGGGGTCTGTGGGTAGCATGAGGAGTGAGTAGAAAATTTCTTAATAAAGAAAAATAAAATTAAAAAAAAGAAAAAGAAAATAAAATTACCTTGGAATTCCAGTAAAAAAAAAAAGAACTTGGGTTTTATAAAAAGCAGTGTGAGGAGAGCGTTGGGTTTTGTTGTTCATATACCACCTTGCTGTCTACTTCCCCCAGGACGGAGCACAAGTCTTTGATAACCTAATGAGGGAGGCCTGGAGAGGTACCAGGCCACCAGTGATCTCAGAGTTTCTGTGACTTCCATGGGGTGGTTCTGTGTGTTAGGGACACAGCGCAGAGTGAAAAGAGCTTAGCTTTCAGAACCAGGAAGGGCAGTTTTGTCTCCTGGGCCTGCAGCCGTTGGTAAGTGAGGACAGTTCCTACTGTCTGAGCTGAAGTGTGACAGACGATTCACATTCTCCGACACATGCTGGTTGTGACAGGAAAGAACGCAGTCTGGCTCTCTCTACAGCTCTCCCATGCACACCCTGTTGTTGATGAGGACATGCTCACTGCTGCCCAAGAGTTTGCATATGATCTCTTTCTACCGTGTTAAGTGTAAGAAACCCAGAGTGTGAGAAACCCCACATTTATTCTTTCTAAATTTTTATTTATCTTTTAATTGTGTGTGTGTGTGTGCGTGCGTGCGTGTGTGTATGTCTGTGTGTATGTGCATAATGAGAGCAGGTACTTACAGAGTACCAGGAATTATGAGCCACACGATGTGGGCGCAGGGATTAAAACCTGGGTCCTCTGGAGGAGCAGAGCCACTGAGCCACCTTCCCATCTCCCTGAATTTATTTATGTATCTATTCTTTTGAGATGGGGGTCTTCCTTTATCGCCCTGGCTGTTCTGAAAAAATTCACTATGTAGACCAGGCTAGCCTTGAACTCACAGAGATCCACCTGCTTCTGCTTCTTGAGTTCTGGGATTAAAGACATACACCACGACACCTGCCTTTGAACTTATTCTTAAGAAGAAAAAAAGTCTACCTCTGTTTAATTTCCCATTTGCCTAGGCTCTCCATGTGGGTTGAAGCCATCCAGGGCCTCAAGGACACTGGGCTCAACAGCGAACTGGGCTGGGCCCCTTCTGTGCCTCTTTAGTTTGAGAGTTTGGGTGGCGACTGCGTTTGGCTTTTGGCTTACTGTCCTTTAGTTGCGTGGTGTCTCACAGTCTTCCTCTGAGTTCTTGCCCTTCCAGGAGGACAAAGGGCCTCTTAAACGTCAAGGCCTGACTGGCCCGACAGGCCCGCGCGAGGTCTGCGCTGCACGCTGGAATCCGAGGAGGGCTGGCCACTCCGCCTCAGAGTCTCCCAGCTCTTGTGCTCTTTGTTCTCTTTTGGCAGAACCAGCTTCTTGCAAAAGGACTGTCCTTCGTGGAGGAGAAGATCAAGGAGTGTGAAGGCAAGTACAAGGGAGGCCCTGGTGTCCGGGGCTGTGACTCAGCGCCCCCCCCCCCCCCCGTGTTTGGACAGCTGAGACGCTTGTGTCCGAAAGCAGCAGACTCCCAGTGAGTGAGTCACTCCTGCTTCTTGCTGCATCCAGGGGTCTGAACCAGCTGCCCGTCTGTGCCACCCAGACTGCCTTTGCAAAACTGGATTGGGATGGGGTGATGTATTGGAGACCTGGGTAAGGGGTTTTACATGGATGTGTCTTGGTGATGTCCTTTGAAGGGATACAGGCAGCTGCTTAGCATAAATGCTGCTGGTTGCTCTGGTCTACTCCAGGCTGTTCCCCATCCACTGTTGCAATATGTTTCTTGGAATCACAGTAGACAGAAGTGCTCCTCATTTGGGGGACATTAGGACCAGCCAGCTCCCACTCAATAGGATGTGGTCTGAAAGATGAAGAGAAGTTTCCTGGTCTGTCTGTGGTTTTAGAATCCAACTGACGGAATGGAAAGAAACTGACTGGAGAAGGGAGCTGGTCTCAAAGGAAAGAACTGACTTTGAGGGAAAGGGTTTCTGGGGACTCAGCTTAGCTTGTTCCTTAGTTTTCTAGTGACTTTTTCTCCCCCTCTCCTTCCCTCCCCTCCCCTCTTTTGTATCTCAGGCTGGCCTCAGATTTCCTACATAGCACAAGATGACCTAGAATTTCTGATTCTCTTGCCTCCATCTCCCAAGTGTTGGGATTAGAGGTATTTAACACCATGCTTGGTTTATACTGAGCTGGAGATGAAACCCAGGGCTTTGTGCATACTAGACAGGTACTCTAGCAACTAAGCTACATCCCCAGCTCAGATTCTCATTTTAAAGTTATGAAATGGGGTGAGGGCTTGTAGTGAATATATAAGGACCATATAACACCATACTCTGCACACAGTCAGTCTATCTGTTCTTTGTGCTCTAGCCCAATGATCTTAGTTTAGGTCATGGATGTTCAGACTCAGACTTCATATGGCCATATACTGGAGTACATAACTTCAAAAACATTCTGACATGTGACAACATGTATGAACCTTGAGGACATTGTGTCCAGTGAAAGGCATTTTTACACACACTTGCATACACATGCACACACATTTTTTTCTTTCACATTTAGGCTGTGGTTTTTGTTTCTCTTAAGTCTGTAAATACCCATTGAGCCATGTATTTGGACTTTCTTGTCAGACGTTTTTTGGACCACCAGCCCTCAGATAATGACACAGAGACTTATTGTTAATTATGAAAGCTTGGCCTTATTTAGGCTTGTTCCCAACTAGCTCTTGTGACTTAGATTAACCTGTTTCTGTTAATGTATGCTCTGCCACATGGTTCTTTATCCCTCCTTCATCCTGTATGTCCAACCCCTCTGTGTCTCTTTGGCGAAATCCTGGCGCCTGGGTCCATCCCCTGAGTTCTTCCATCTGCCCAGAAGTCCCGCCTAACCTCTCCTGCCTAGCTGTTGGTTGGTCAGCTTTTTTATTAAACCAATCACAGCAATATGTCTTCACACAGTGTACAGATACCCTGCAATAAAACCAGGGCTTTAAATTCTTTGAAACTAGGGCTGGAAAGATGGTTCATCAGGTAAGGATGCTTGCTGTTCTTGCAGAGAACCTCGGTTCAGTTCCTAGCACCCACATCAGGCACTTAGGAGTGAGTGCCTGTAACTCCAGCTCCAGGAGATCCGACTCCCTCTTCTGGCCTCCTTGAGCACCTCCTCCCATGTACACATGCGGTTCATACACCACACAAACACAACATAAAAGTAAATTAATCATTTGAAATTATGATAAAACATATGATATAAAATGTCCCCCTGTCACCACCTCACAGCCCACAGCACTAACTTTTCTCATCTCTATGTTGTGGCCTCCAGTTCTTCACCTCAAAACTAGAAATTCCACACCATCGAACACCCATGTTTTTACAACCACCGTTCACGCCTTGCTTCCAGAGTTTTGACTAAGAGGGATCATGCAGTAATTGCGTTTTTGTAAGTGGCTTCTTTTACTGGCCATAATGTCTTCCAAGTCTGTATGTGTTGTCACATGTCAGAAGATACCAAGTGTTTTTGAAGTTATGTACTCCAGTATATAGCTAGACAACATTTTCTTCATCTGTTCGTCCATCAGTGGTACCTGTTTTGACCAGAATTTAGTAGTTCTTTGTATCTGGGAGTCAAGTTAGTACACAGATGTGGAAGGTAGCCCCCTGGTCAAGGGAGGGACAAGAAGTACTTGTTTCTGGCCACTCCGCTTGTATGTCAGTCTTCTGGGACGTTACTACAGCTCCTAGAAATGTGTAAAACCAACTCTATAAAGCAGGCACTGAGTAAGAATTAGATGTCGGGGTTGGGGATTTAGCTCAGTGGTAGAGCACTTGCCGAGCAAGTGCAAGACCCTGGGTTCAGTCCTCAGCTCCAGAAAGAAAAAAAAAAAGATTTAGATGTCCTTAAATTAGGAAGGTGGAAGTATGGATATAAGTGACCATCATCAGAGATGGACTCAAGAGTGGAAACTCAGAGATAGAGCTTAGATGGGATGACCAAAGATCATCCAAGATTTTGTGATTGTAAACCCAAAGCACGGACCTGGTGATGCACTGCAGGCGTTCCCACGAGACTTCCTAGTCTTAGCGTTGTGGTGTTAGAGCCCTTTCTGTACACTGAACAGGCACAGAAGGATATTTAAGAGACATCCCCATCTTCAGACAGAATGATTCGTTGATTTCATGTATTAGAACTTCAAGAATAGTTTTGTTTGGTTGAAAGGGTTCTCGTGTCACAAAAAAATAAAATTTAAGAATGACCAGGATGCCCTGTGCCATTAGGTGAAGGTCCCCTGGCACTTCCTACTTGTACTTGGGTTTGTTATTGTGTTCAGCCATACTTGACGGCAGCTGCTGGACAGGAGACTTCATGTTGTTGTCAGTCTTTCCTACAGCTGTGCTGGCCTTGCTTTTCAGGATGTTTTTGAGAGCAACCTGTGTGCTGCTGCTGATCTGATTCCTGGGGTATATCAGAGGGCAGATTTGATGACAGACATCTAGAACTTTCCAATCACACCTTCACCTTTGTAGGGAGCTGACTCCACTTAGTAGACTATTTCTGGACATGAAGCTACCTGTTTCCTTTACCTCTTTCTTCCTTTGTTGGTCTGTGCCTGCTGCTCTGACAGAACACTTTTTGGAACCTTCTTTCCTTCCTGACCTTTATAGCCATCAGTCAGATCCAGCCGCCCAGCACGTACCTCTCAGCTGCAGGGTGGAAGGACTCCGTTAAGCATCCATGGGGCCGCCATCTTATCATGGAAGTCAGCACAGTCCTGCATCACAGGGTTCTCCCTCCTTCCCTTCACTGCAGAAGGCTTCAGGAAAGGGCCGTGAACAAAGCTACCAGAAAAGCCTTCATTCCTCTGCAGGATTCAGTTTGGATTTAGGAAACCAGATGACCCTTTGATTCCCCTGCCTCATCCCTGCAGTGCATGAGCATTGATTGCGTACATCTGCAAGGTGGTTCTGTGTGGCTGATCAGTCACTTATTGGATGCCAGGTCCTTTGCTAGATGCTGAGGCTGCTAACCTGGAAGTGGGAACAGATATGAATCAAGTCACCATGTATTAGTATGTCAGTTGCGTGTGAGTGGTTGGGTATGAGTGTAACCAAGACTAGTACTACTAACATGCACAGGAGGGGGGTTTGATTCACTGGAGGAATAAAGTGAGACTGTAAGAATAAAATCTGAACCGAAACAAGGAGGTTTAACAGGCACTTTGGGCAAAGAGGGAGGGAAAGAGAAGTCTGGACAGAGGAATTATCATAGGCAAAGGCTCTGTGGTATGAGGAAGCCTGGTGAGTATGAGGGGCTGAGGTCAAGCCTGCAGAGCCACAGTCCAAAGACTGAGGGAAATCTAGCTGAGGATGAAGACACGGGAGAAGGAGACAGCCTCGTGGTTGTATAGTCCACATTGTAGAAGTGTCCTTCTCCTAAGAGAAAACAGGAAATGTCCCTACTCACTAGAAAGGCTTACTGACTGGAATGTTACCTATTTGGGTCAGATAGGAACCTCCTGCCCCTGAGAGACCTGGCATGTGCAGAAACCTACACATTTGGCACTTGCCATTGGTTGCCATTTCTGGCCTTTACTTGGTGGCTTATTGATGTGTCTGGCTTGGTGCTCTGCACCTAAAACGTAAGAAGGACAAACCTGGCCCAGGACAAACCTGTCTCAGCTTCTCAAGTTCTAGCCTGGGTCAATTCCAGCAACGCTCGATGAGTGCTTTGCCAGGGAAGGCAGAGCATGGCATGGGTCTGCATCCAGCCTGACCTCCCAGCAGCTGCTGGCGACTAGCTGTGCCCTTGTTCTGTGCTTTCTCCCCAGCTACTGCCTTTATTGGCCATTAAATTAATAGACGGGAGACATTAAATGAATCTATCAAGGTTCGTTCCATGGAACTAGTGGTGTTTTGCCAAACACATCTCTGGGTGTCTTGTCTTGGCTGACCCAGTTTCTCTGCTCAGGATGAGCAGACAGTAGCCCATAAGCTCTGACATCTAGGTCATTAAGCAGCAGCTACTTCAACCAGGCCCTCTCCTCTCACACCCCTTCAGTGGCATGAGGTGACCTGTGTACTTTAGCCTGTGGGTGGCATTTGGCTTCCTGGTGCCAGGGGTGAGCAGGCACCGTCAGGAGGTGCCTCCCAGCTATGGTGCAACAGTGGGTGAAGGTGATACTGTAGATCATCTTACTGCTTCTCACCTGACAGCTCAAACCCAGAATCAGGCCAAGGTATGTAACTGTGCCAACGGAGCCGTGTATAACTGCAAACTGATCAGTGTATACAACTGTGCAAACAGCAGTGTGTAACCGTGCACACAGATCAGTGTACAGCTACACAAACAGCAGTGTATAACTGTGCACACAGATCAGTGTACAACTACACAAACAGCAGTGTATAACTGTGCACACAGATCAGTGTACAACTATACAAACAACAGTGTATAACTGTGCAAAAAGAGCAGTATGTAACTACAAACAGTAAGTGTACAACTGTGCAAACAGCAGTGTATAACTGTGCACACAGAGCAATGTATAACTGTGCAAACAGATCAGTGTACAACTGTGAAAACAGCAGTGCATAACTGTGCAAAAAGATCAGTGTACAAGTGTGCAAACAGCAATGAATAACTGCAAACAGAGCAGTGTACAACTGTGCAAACAGCAGTGTATAACTGTGCACACAGATTAGTGTACAACTATACAAACAGCAGTGTATAACTGTGCAAAAAGAGCAGTATGTAACTGCAAACAGGTAAGTGTACAACTATGCAAACAGCAGTGTATAACTGTGCAAACAGATCAGTGTACAATTATGCAAACAGCAGTATGTAATTGTGCAGGTATATAACTGTGCAAACAGAGCAGTGTACAACTGTGCAAACAGCAATGTATAATTGTGCAAACAGAACAGTGAATAATTGTGCAAACAGAGCAGTGTATAATTATGCAAACAGATCAGTGTACAACAGTGAAAACAGCATTGTATAACTGTGCAAACAGAGCAGTGTACAACTGTGCAAACAGCAGTGTATAACTGTGCAAACAGCAGTGTATAACTGTGCAGGTATAGAACTGTGCAAACAGCAGTATATAACTGCAAACCAAGGAGTGTATATCAAGTGTGCAAATGGAGCAGTGTATAACTGCAAACAGCAGTGCATAACTGTGCAAACAGCAGTGGATAACAACTGTGCAAATGGAGCAGTGTATAACTGTGCCAACAGATCAGTGTATACCTGTGCAAACAATCTTCAAAACAATCAGATAAAGACCATGAGGTCAGGGACCCCAGCTTTGCCTTTGAGCTGTGTGTTGTTAGCCTAGGTACTTGTGGTTTCTGAGCCTGTAAGATGGGGTAACAGGGCCTATTCACATCGTGCTGATCAGTAGTTTAGCACAGTATCTGAAAGTGCTGGAAACACTCATGGGTATTGATTGTCATGTGATTGTAAACCTTCACCTTCCTTTTCTGAGTTTGGGGATAGAAAAGCACATTTGTGTGTTTCCAGTTGAGGCTTCCCACTTGAATTTTGCTATTAAAAAAATATCTAAGATCATTTTCTAAATAAGAAGTTGACTTGGCTCACTGATTTGGAGGCTCAAACACTTTGGTGTGTCTTCTGGTAGGAACTTCATGATGGGTGGCATTGTGGTGGTAGGCAAGTGTGGAAGGGATCACATGGGAAGCCAGGAAGCCAGAGCAGAAGCCAGAGACCAGCTCTGTGGAGGCCCATCAGAGCAAACCAATCTGAGCTTGCTTTACCCAGCAGGGCTGTATAAGGAGATGATTTGATTAAGGATGTGTTTACCAGGTGTTTGGAAGGGTCTACACTTGGCTGTGTGGTGTGCTTTGATCTAGCAAGGGGGTATTGTTATAAAAAGCCCTTTTGAGTAAACAGAAAAGGCCATTGGGTATTGACCCAGGTCCTCCCAAAGCTATCCTGTGTTTCTGTCTTTCTCCTCTTCGCTATCTTTCTATCTAATATTTTCTTATCCCTCTCTCCTCATAAGAACCCTTGAAAAGGTAGGAGCTGGCCTCCCACATCATTTTCAAAACCCTCACCAAAAGGGCCTCGCTCTGCAGCCTGACACTAGCCTGTTCCAAGGTCAGGGCTCCCAATGACCTCTGACTGGGTCACACCTCTTAAATATTCTCTTCTGCCATCCTTACTATAGAGCACAGGCTAGCCTCAAACTCACTATACATAGCCCAGGCTGGCCTCAAACTCATGACCCTTTTGCTTCTACCTTCCAAGTACTGGGATTACAAGCATGCAGCCCCACTCTCCACGCACCACCCTGGGGCCTGAGCTTCCACCATGTGAACCCTGGGTACCACTTCATGGTACACTGACTGCTGTCATACTTTGTGGCTTAAACACCCTCTCCCTGGTCCTTCAACGCTGTTCCTCGACGTACATTCAGGATCTCACTAGTGATGTTGGATTTCAATTGCTGTGTGTGTCCTACGAGGAAATCTCCTGATGGCCTTAGCAGGGCCAAAGACCCTGGAGCACTGTGGCTGTGATCTCTGGGAGTCAGCAGCTCCGAGCTACGAGTTCCCCAGTGTATGCAGCTTCCCATTTGAGGAGGAGATGTTCAGTGGCCTCTCCTGGGAGTGATGACATTTTCTCTTCTTTCTCCATCTTCTCTCCCATGTGTAGGTGACAGTCGGATTGAGGTTCTGGCTGAAGTCTGGGACCACTTCTTCACCGAGACTCTCCCCACCCTGCAGGCGATATTTTATCCGGTTCAGGTTAGTGTCACTGGCACGTAACCACAGCCTATCTCTTCCACTGACCTTGGTGATCAGGCCTCTTGCTAAGAGGGCGACAGTCTAGAGGTGGGCACCTTGGTGAGAAAGGGCGCTGGAGGGCTTCTGAGGACTCTCTGGGTCTATATTTAGCCCCTAACTTCAAGTGAAGAGAGTCTTATATATAACCAGCAATTTGAAGGATCTTGTTGGCCTTGTGGTTTGGATGGTATATATACTGAACAGGGTGGGTTTTCTTTTTCCTTCTCTTCCGTTCTCACCCCGCCTCGCCTCACTGGCATTCTCTTTGAAGCGCAACTTTAAAATACTTTATTAGTGCACATTGATCAGAAAGTCTTGGTTCTTTAGGATAGCTTCACATGTGTGTCTAATGCACTTTTATCATATTCACCCCCTTACACTCTGCTGCCCACCCCCACCTCCACCCTGGTCTCCTTGAAACACATTTTAAGCAAGTTGCTGTTGTCTGGAAGCCATGGGGAAGGATACCGTTCCTTGCTGTCTGTGATGGGTTCTCACCTGGAGAACTACATGATCTAACCGTGCTGGGTGAGGAGTGGGGAATGGGCAGGCTGGAGTTCTACAGTGTTAGTTCAGGGGTGTTTAACTTTGTACACAGCACCATTCATTCAGTCCCTGAAAGACGTGGGATTGGGATTTAGGGCTGGAGTTAACAGCAGTTAAGAATTTGTAATGGTTTTTAGAGGCCCTGGGTGCAATTCCCAACACTCACGTAGGATGGCTCACAACTGCCTGTAACTCCAGTTCCAGGGGATCTAATGCCCTCTTCTGATCTCCATGAGTCCCTGTGCTCATAAGTATAAGCCCCCACAGAGGCACAAGCCTATACATATAATTTAAAGTAATAATGATAATAAGTGTCTTTCTAGAATGTGGGAGTTAGGGAAGGCTATTTGACAGTGAACAGCTTGCCATGGCAAGCATGAGGCTCTGAATTCAGATCTTCATCATCCGTTTAAAAGTCAGTAGAGCCACACATCCTAACCTCAGTGGTTGCAGGAGACCGGCAGGTCTCTGAACCTTGCTGCCCAGCCAGTCTAGTTTAATTGTCGAGCTATTCCTCTCCCAAATTGCTCTCACATACCTGCAGCTTGCTCACATTCCTCTCCCCACCCTGGGGTTAAGGCTTTTGCCTGGTCTGGCTTTGTTGAAGGGTGAGTGTAATAAGCAGACTGGAAACCGAGCCACCAGCAATGGTTGGAATTTCCTCATTCCACAGCGAAGGCCCCAAGAGATTGTTTGCACTCACGGGGTTTTAAAGGAGTACGGGATGCCTTGTGCTCCATACCCAGTATTTAAAATGTTGTTTAGTGATGTCACTTCCCATTGCAGACTTGCCTCTCACGGCTCCTGTGACACAGTGCATGTAGTAGCCTGTAGCCCGTTCCTGTCATCATCCTCAGTCTGGACCAGTGGGGCTGGAGACCCTGCAGCTTCTGCCCCCACAGATACCCTTTCCCTTGCAGCAGTCACCCCTTAGCAAGCAGCAGGTCCTCAGAGAGAGACCTGAGGGTAAGGCTTGCCGATGTAGCAAATAAAAATACAAGGTGTTGCCGTAACTTTGAATTTTATATAAATGTCAAAGAACAGATTCTGACACTCGTGTATATGAAAACAGAATTGAACCGGTATCTTGTGTTTGATCTGTTTATAACCTAAAAGAAAGGGATGTGCAAATCAGGGTCCTTTGTGTAGCCACTGCCAGGATATGGTGATGGCTACAGAATGTGGAGTGTGGGTCAGGATGGGCACGGAGGGGCTCAGAGCCAGGCAGGAGCACAGTCCTCCAGACCTAAGGATGGCTCTGTTTTGATTCTCTTAAAAAGCAGTCAGGTCTGGCAATATGAAGTATTGTTCATTTCACTTTTTTCACCCCCAGCAACTAAATGGCCCTCACGCCCTGGCCACTTTCTTCCCCGGCTGACCTTGAATGGCATCAGCCTGTGCAGACACATTTTATTTGCTAGCTGAGACTGACTGGGAGAGGCATAGATTCAAAGCATAGACGGACTATTCAAAGGGGGTGAGGGGGGCCTATAACTCATGGGCACCAAGGTAGAAGGCACCCAAAGTGGGCGGCCTGTACATTGGGTACCATGGAGGTGATTTTCTGTTTCAAGGACAAAGATAGACTTGCTTTTGCTTTTGAATGAGTAGGTGTCCTTTCTCTGCCATATCAGTCTGAGGACACCCCAGGGCCTTGGTTAATGGCTGTGAATGGAAGTCCCAGGAAGCAGCGATTAACTTGTTTCTATTGGTGTAAACTGGGCACCTCATGTCTCCCTTCCAGTGCATTTCCTGACAGTACGAGAAGACAGATTTTGCCTGTGGAAAAAGCCTTTGTGGCTGCTGGGGCCATAGATGTAAAGCTCCACATTGCAGCCTGGATTGAAAGTGGTTCAGTAAGAGACGCTGCCCTAATTGTTTGGATCTGTTTTTCTCTGGCCTGGCCAAGCCGGCGGAGTTGGAGTGGGGTGCTCTTTGAATGCCCACCATATTTGTCCACTCCAGCAGTCATCTCCATCTCCTCCATTGTGTGAGAAAAGGTGCTCTCAGATACTCTCTGGGAGCGTGAGTCGGCTCATTCTTTTGAGAGGCTAATGTGGCAGTATCCAGAAAACGTGTGTGCCCAGGTGTGTGTGTGTGCGCGCACGCGTGTGTGGGCGCGCACCTGCACACATGTACGTGTGTGAACATATATGTAGAGGCCAGAAGCCAATGTCAGGTGCCCTTCTCTTTTTGAGACAGGGTCTTCCCAAGCTTGTTATTTCACTGACTTAGCTAGACTATCTGACCGGGAAGCCCTAGGAATCTGCTTGGCTCTGCCTATCTGGTTTCGAGATTACAGATTGCCTCTGGTCTTTTGAATGTGGGTTTTGGTCTTCAGGCTTGTTCAGCACTCACTTTAACGTACCATCATCTCCCCATCCCTTTTTAAAGGTGGTTTTGATAGTGTCTGTTTTCTTTGAAAGAGTGGTAGCAATCTGGATACACTAACCAAAGTGTCCAGAGAATCATGGATAAACACGTTTACTACAGCATTGTTGTAGTATAAAAGGCGTTTAGTTGAAAAATGGCAGGTAGAGTATACGCACCTATTAGAATACTGTGTGGCCTTAAGGTAATATGGGGCAAGGGAAAAGCAAGGTGGGCTGATCAGCAAAGATGTCCAAGTTAAACTAAGCTAAATAAAGGCATGCAAATACGGTCTCTATGTGTGTTTAAAGGTTATGTGTGTAATTTTATAGAGGTAAAAACTTTCTAGAAAAATCCAGAAGATAAATACAAGCCTTTGAAGGGTGGTTTCTTGTATGGATAGCCAGAAAGCTACAGAAGGTGACTTCTGCTTGCCCTAACCCTGTCCTAACTGAATCGTAACCTAGAAATACCTGTTACCTAATGGTTTAACAGTGAAATCCAAAACAAAATGACAAAGTACCAGGAGTCATCCCTATGGGCTGGCAAGTGGAAGGCCCCCAGAGCCTGGGTGGCCTCGAGGGGCTTGCAGTTATGCAGAGTAGTTCTGCAGTTGCTGGTCGGGGAGGGGGAGTTCTGGACTTGCCTTCCTGTTCCTTGCTGTCTCCTTTTTCCTCCAGGCTGACATTCAGACTAGTTTCTAAAAGTCTACTTGCCCTTGCCTGCCTTTTTCTCTTTCTCTGCCTTGCATGACTTAAATCAAGCAGTTCTACTATGGATACCACAGAGGGGGTGTGCACAAAAGTCGAACAGTTCCTATCCTCCCCCAGCATCCTCTATCATCAAGTAGCCTGGCATAAACAGTAATGAAGGCTAGTGTTGGGTCGTGCATCCTAGCCATCTAGCTATCAAGCATAGGTAATCCCAACTTCTCAACTTTTTAGGTATTGAAAGAATTAGAGTGTATGTGAGGGACACAGTAAAGAAACCATTGAGATGCCTACTCTGTGATTAGCGGCAAGTTTTTTTATTATGGATAAGAGAGCGAGAACATCCAGAGGCATCTGGAAGAGTCCAGAGCCAAGAGAAAAAGAAGCAGACTGGACATGAGCTAGGGAAGTGGGGAGGGGAAAGGGGAGAGAGAGAGAGAGAGAGAGAGAGAGAAAGAGAGAGAGAGAGGGGAAGTAAGAGAGGGGGGGAAGAGAATAGCAGAGAATGGGGGGGAAACACCTTGCCATTATAAAGGGATCTGGAATAGCCTGGGAGCTAGCACAGTGCAGGAGGAGTTAGGGGAGTGAGAAGGACCAGAACTCCAGTGTGGGGGCCTCGAGATGTATAACAAGTACTTGTGAATAAGGACTGAGGGAGCCTGGAGGCCTGCATGGGCTTTGATATGGAAGCACTTCTGGTATATGTCAGTGGAGAGCCATATGTCGCTTCTGCCAGAGGGAATGGGAAATGACTCCATTTGATGAGTGGAAACCCATTCCACAAGTTGCTAGGGAATGCTGGGTTTTATCTAACAGTCAGAAATCCTCTAGTCCAGCTTGAGCTAAGCCAAGAATGTCATTTCTAGACATACGTACTCCCTGAGACCTAACAAAGACCAAGTAAAAGAACCTTTCATTTGTAATTTGTAATCATTTTAATGCTATAGAAAGAAAAACAAAAAAATCCTTGAGGTATACATTGCAACATCTCAGATGGCTTTGAGGGGACCATTGAGGATTGCTGGAGTCAGATTACTAGACGGTTACTAATACCACGGACAGACAGAGAACAGCATGGTGGGGCCTCTAAGGAGAGTCCAGGCCCCAGCTCCACAGACAGACGGCATACTGCAAGCTCTGAAGAGGCCTCAGCTGATTGGAGGATGCCCACCTGTGTGGAGAGAGTCGCCGGTTTGGCCTGCCTGCTGGTTCCTGAGCTGCTCTCACTTTGAAGTGCCATCACAGGCACAGGGAAGAGTCATATCTAAGCAGGACAGTGCGGGTTAGTCAAGTTTATCCCCCCCCACACACATGCAAATAAATCTTCAAAAATGTAAAAATGCCTCTCCAAGTCTCAGGGTTCCAGCAGATGAGTTTGAGAAGGACACACACAAACCACAGCAGAAGTGGAGATGACATGCACTGTTTACATCTAAGTGCTTAGGGTCCTGCCTAGCACACAGAGCCCAGCAAATGCAAACCCTCGTGACTCTCGGTATTTTTAATCTCCTGCCTGCTACTCCAATAGCTGAAGTGGTGACACTTTTTCTACTTACAAATCACTTTCCCTTAGTTATTTGTGATTATGTAAGAGTCTAACATCTTATGTAACCATGTAAGGGCTGATGTTGCCTGACCTGTGATGAGCACTTAAATATTTAGCAGATGAAATTGAGAAAGCAGCCTTGAAGTGGGGGTGGGGAACAGATTTCTCCCACCTTCCCCCCTCTCTCTCCTTGCCAACCACTGGAGTCTCCTGACAGCATGGCCCCTATAATATGTATATCTTGTATCATCTTTGGGTTATCAAAAACACTGATCCATACCTTGTCTTAATGCCAGAGGAAACAAGACCTGGGTCTTCTGGGACAGCCCACAGGCTTTGCACATGCCTGTCCAGTCCATCCTGAGTGCAGGCACTTCCCCTGAACTACTTGAGGCTGGTGGGGATCCAGCAAGCACTCACCTCTCACCACACCACCTGTCTTCTTCCCTAGGGACAGGAGCTGACCATCCGCCAGATCTCCCTGCTGGGCTTCCGGGACCTGGTCCTGCTGAGGGTGAAGCTGGGTGACTTGCTGCTGTTGGCACAGTCCAAGTTACCCTCGTCCATTATACAAATGCTGCTCATTCTGCAGGTGAGCGCTGGGGGAGGCCTGCTCCTCGGGCCAGCCAGGAGTGAAATAATCCATCCCTGATGGAGGTAGGGAGGCGGTCTAACAACAGAGCCGGGTAGCTGAGCTGTGCGTCCTTCTCCTTGTCCGTCCGTGTTTCTTGGTTCACTGGCTCGTGTATTTGCTGTACACCCATCAGGCCCCTAGTGTGTACTCGGTGCTGGCATTGGAATAAGGGGGAAAAAGACCTGGAACCTGATTTGCTGGGTGCTGTGGCCTTCTCAGTCCCTGTGAGGGTGGGATTTGGGTGCTTGCATTCCCTCTGTTCTGAATGCTCTGTGGTCTGGGACTGTCAAGGCATATCCTAAACATTTCCCTCATGCTTCTGACCTCAGCATCCAGCCCAGAGTTTTGAGCACACAAGTAGGCTTTCATTGTGGTGCCAGCTAGTGAGGAGTAGACATCCTTCTGTACTCTTTAGCTATGTCAAGGAGCCAAAGAGTGCAAATAATAACAAAGTATCTACCATAGTTGAGTCAAGATAGACCTAGAACTCCTAAATGGGCATCATGGCAAAGCAGGACCATGTCAGGTCTCAGAGCCACCAGCTCTGGTCACTTTCTGGTCTCTGTTTGGATGGTTCTTCCTGATTTTTTGTGATGCTGTCTCTTGTGGCCTTGCCTGGTTGCTTTCGCTGTTTGTGGAATTATTTGGATCAGATTACATGTGATTGCGCCTTGGTGTTTGTTTCCAGCGAGACACTACCCAGATGGCTCCAGGCTGTCTTCTCATCCCGATCCTAAATCTGCGACAGGAAGATGAGCTAACACGTCTCAGGCTCTGGTTGTTTGCCAGGTGCAGGCCCAAGGACTATAAATGTACTGTTTTCTTAAACAATCCAAACAACCATTTTATGAGGTCAGCGCTGCTGTTATTCCCATGCTCCAGATGAGGAAACAATAACAGGACACTTCTGCGCTTGAGTGAAATCCCTCAGCTGGGAAGAGGTGCTAAGATTCTAATACTCGGAACATCCTGCTCCCTTCTTGGGGCAAGGGATCTGATTGGCGCATGTTGGGTTTGGGGATCCCTTTTGCCCAATCAGCTGTGACCTTGAATGAGGTCAGGTGGAACCCACATGCCCTGGGGAGAGCCCTTTCCCGTGGATGACTGTGCAATTCTCAGGTTCCAGACTCCACCAAGCTCTTGACGACTGATGGAATGCCACCTCCCCCAGCTGCTGTGCTTTTGGCTATCTTGGGGCCGTCTTTCTGCATATTCCCCATTCCTGTAATCAGAAAAGAGGAAGGGTTATCTTAGAGATGACGGTGGGCATCAGTCTGGGTCCGGCCTTTTTGTAGGAGGGAAGAAAGGGATGGGCATGGCAAAGTGTCTGCAGCTTGCATCTGCAGTACTGAACACAGAGCTTAGCTCCCACATATGGAGTGTAGAAAAGGAGCCCCTGAGGATTCTGGGAGTGGGGTTGGGAAGCCGGGCTCCACTTTCTGTTTTTGTGTATAACCCTTCAGGGAGGCATCCGGCGTTAGTTACTTCCCCTTTTGCTGTGGCAAAATACCTGAGAAAAACAACGTAAAAGAGGAAGGGTCATTTAGGTTTCCAGTCATCACCGCACAGAAGCCATGGCAACAGGAAGGTGCGGCAGCTGCCCACACCGTATCTTGTATCTGTATCAGCAAGCAGAGAGGGATGGATGTTGGTACTTAGCTGGGTTCCTCTTTCCATGCAGCCTGAGACTCCAGCCCAGGGAATGGTGCTGTTCATGTGTAGGGTGGGTCTTCCCACCTCTATAACCTAGATAAGGCCTCACAGACAGGCAGGCATGCTCCCCAGGGGGGTTTTCCATTCTGACAGTCACGTTAACTACTACACATCCCTCTCTATTTGTGGATGTGGTTGCCCTCTGAGGATTTTTCCCCACTTGCAGGGGGACCTGTTTTTGTTCATGAAAGCCTTTTGAAGGCCTGGGTCCTGTGTAGAACAACCTGATGACACATGTCACCACCCCTTAAAGCCCCTGAAGATGCCCCAGAACTTCCATCTACTCTGCCCTGTCCAACTAACCCACCATGCTGTGTACCTGCAACTGTTTCCGTCTGATCTTAGGAAATCTGCTCCAGATGGTCCCTGGACCTTCAGCCCCTTCGACCTCTCCATCAGGTATTGGAAGCTGGCTTACCTGGTGCTCTGGCCTTCTTGGTCCCTGCGGGGCTGGGATCTTGGTACTCACTTTCTCTCTGCTCTTAAACACTGTTGTCTGGAACAGTCAAAGCAAAATCTTAAGCTTCTTCCTCACGCTTGCACCCTCAGCACGCAGCCCACTCTTGATCATACAAGTAGGTGTTCCGAGAGGGATGGAGCCAGCCAGTAAGATTTTTACGGAAGAGGACCCAAGTCCATGGCCTTTGAGGACCATGGTGGCTTCTTCTTATAAAAGAGTGAAGCCAGAGAAGCTCCGTGGCTATGTTGAAGTTCTGGAAAGTTGGCCAAGGAAACAGTCTCTGCTGTGAGTCTCCTTGGTTTTTCCCACGTCAAGGTGGTGGACGATCAGAGATGTTAGCTAACTAACAGGAATACAAACTGATCCAGGGGAGCTGGGCCAGTCAGCCATTCCTCATTCACTCACTCTGTCCTCTCAGCCTTCCTTCCTGTCTGCTCCTAGGTACTGGAAACACCCTACGAACTTGTGAGATGGTCACACTCCAGGGTGGGGCACTTGGCATCTTTTCCCTCTGCACCTCCTAGGATTAGATCTCCTGGACCCTTCCTCCCTTGGATCTCACAGACCTGAGGCAGGAGGATGACAGCAGTCAATGTAGGTCTTTCCTCGGTCCAAATCTATTTTCTGGGGCCTGAGGGGCAGCAGCTTGGGAGTCAGAATAGAATGTTCAGGGAATCCACTCTGGAGCTACACCTGCTACAGGGAATGTACTGTGAATTGTCTTTTCTTTCCTAGGTCCTTACTCTCCACAGGACATGAGACCTGGGAATGATTTTCCCAAAATAACCTGACTCTGATATGAAGAAAAAGAGCCTTTCTCAGACTTCAGCTCTCTCTTTCCACCAGCCTTCCAAACATTCTTGAGCCAATCTCTCCCTTCTAGGAAGATACAAGGGCATCTCCTGCTATAGGTAGAGAGCTCCTGTTCTCAAAGGGTCCCACCCAGATGATGAGGGAGGCCTTCCGTTAGTATGGGGCCCTGCCCAAGAGGCAAGGTGTGTGACATTGTCCTTGGAGGGCCCTGTGCCTAGTTTAATAGTCTCCCATCTCCCACTCAACATTCTTAATAATTTTTGACTGTAGGGCTCAGCATCTTGTTTCGTACTGGGCCGTGAAAAGTTGTCAATTATGGGCTGTGTTTTGCTAAGTGGGCTAGCGGTGGTGCAGAAGGCTGAGGATGCTCGCAGGGCCATGTCCTTGGGAGAGCTACCCAGCTCCAAGCTGGGTTATCATCCATTTTCCTCCTGCCTTTTGCCACTTCTGTTTCCTGTCATTTCTTTTCTAGGGGAAAAGCTAGAGAAGAAGTTGATGAGAACTAGCAAGAGAATAAAAATAAAAGAAGAAGAAAGCCTTTATTAGGCTTTGAGACCTAATAAAGGTGGTTTTGGCTTGGAATGCTCTGCCCTGAGGTCTGGTTTGGTTCCTGTCCCCTTTTTTCCTACTGCCTTGAGTACCCCCCTCTGGTTTGGGCAGGCCTTCCTAAGTAAAGCAGCTTATTTTCTTATCCTTTTCATTTCCAACGCTAAGTATTCTCATGCTTGAGCTCAAGGGGAGTGTAGAGCAGTGTGTGGCGATTCGCCATGCCTATTCCCACGGCCACAGTCAAGTTCATCCCAGTGAATAGTCACTTACTCGACATTTGTCTCTTCCCTCCCTTTCTAGTCCCAGATTGCAAGCTCTGCATACACCTGTAGCTTCTTCTTAGGTTTTTTTTGTTTCCTTAAACCACCCAACACCCAAGCATCTGCATCTCATTTGATGTAGCTGAGAAGGACCAAGGGAGAGCCTGTTTCCTAGGAACCACATCTCATCCGTCTAATCCCTAATTTGCAGGAGTGGACCCAACCTGCTTCACTCCACAGACAACTTGGGGGCCATGGTGAGCTTTGTGTTGCTTTTAAGGAAAGCCATTCAGGGTCTATTTTGGAGAATTGGGGGAGATAATCTTTCTGGCTATAGAGACCCCTGGAGCCTCCTTAGGCCCTTGTCCCTTTCCTGGTGGTCTTTGCCACCCCTCATCAGGAGAGCACATTTTCACACCCTTTCCAGTGTGAAACAGTTCACAAGGAGCATGCTGTTTTTTTTTTTAAGTGTAACTGTTACTTTTATTTATTGTTAGTATTATTTATTTGGTTTTTCTTTTTTTTAAAGGCTACATACTGTATTATTCCACTGATACGCAATAATATCCAGAATACACATATCTTTTATTACTTATTTTATGTATATGAGTGCTCTTTTGAATTTTTGCCTGAAGAGGGCATCAGATCCCACTATATGATGGTTGTGAGCCACCATGTGGTTTCTGGGAATTGAACCCAGGTCCTCTGGGAAAAGCAGCCAGTGCTCTTAACCACTGAGCCATCTCTCCAGCTCTAGCTGCTGGTTTTCTAGGAAGCAGGTTTTTACCAGCCCCTTTCCCGTTTTGACTGCCATGCATTTATTTTGGTTGGCTTTTACACAAGGCTTAGTGTGAGGGCTCCGGCCCTGATGGACTGCTGAAATCAGACTGAGAACCACTCTTCCTCTCTCCTGTCCTGGACTTTTCATTGCTCTTCCTCCAAGTGACAAGTGACAGTCACATGGGCTTAGAGCCCGGTCGCTTGGGTTCCAGTCTAGGGGGCTTTTTTTGTTGTTATTGTTCTTTGTTCTTATCATTTGTTGGCTGTGTTATACTAGGCAAGTTTCCTAAGCCTCCTCCTGGTCTTTATTTCTGGTCATTGGAAGGATTGTTCGAGACAGGGTTTCTCCGTGTAGCTTTGGCGGCTGTCCTGGATCTCACTCTGTAGACCAGGCTGGCCTCAAACTTACAGAGATGAGCCTGGTTCTGCTGGGATTAAAGGTGTACGCCACCACCGCCCAGCTCACATGCAGTGCTTTTGTGAAGTGTACTCCTCTGTGGGTGGCATAATGGTTGGACCTTGCCACCTGCCCTTTAGAGCCAGAGTTAGGACTATGCCATATACACTGTCCTGGGAGAACACAGATATTGTTCTTAGAAGGCTCAGTTTCTGGTTTGTTTTTTGAGACAGGGTCTCTCCATGCAGTAGCCCTGGCTGTCCTAGAACTTGCTCTGTAGATCAGGCTTGCCTTGAACTCAGAGATCCACTTGCCTCTTCATTTCTGGTTTAATTAATCTCTCATCTTCCACTCAGCATCCTTATTGATTTTTCACCTCAGGGCCCTGCATCTTCGTTTTGTCCTAGGTGAGGAAAAGCTGTCATTTGAGTTTTGCTAGGCAACCTGGCAGAGGGGCTGAGGATTGGGGACTGCTGCCTCTGAAAGGGTCAGTGCAAGCTGTGTCCCCATGGCCCGTGGACCTGGGAGAGGCACCCAGCTCCAAGTCTGGCATTCATTCTTCCCCTCCCTCCTATTCCTCGTCTCCATTTCCTGTGCTCCTTCATTCTCATCCATTGACTTGGGACAAACGACCAGCACTTCTGTCCTGTTTCCTTCATTCTAACCACCAGGAGCCTAACTGTGACCGGCACTGCCTTGTACTCGGAGGAGGGCCACTGGCAGGCGCTGACAGGTGTCCACTGCTGCGACACTTCTCACTAACCTTTATCTGTCTTGGCTGTTTATTTGTAGAGTGTTCACGAGCCCACAGGCCCAAGTGAGGGCTATCTGCAGCTGGAGGAGCTGGTGAAGCAGGTGGTGTCTCCCTTCCTTGGCATCAGTGGGGACCGCAGCTGCACAGGCCCCACGTACTCACTGGGTAAGAAGAACAGAGCTCTAAAGTCTAGAGGCTTGGGGGTAATGATACCCACTACATGATACTGAGCACCGATTGTCTGCCTAGCGCTTTGTGCCAGTGAAGGCCGGTGCAAACCTTGGTTTGTTAATTACAGATGTTCCTAGGCCATGTGGCAGCAACCCTGCCCCTCTACCAGTCTTTCTCAGGGACTCATCCTGGCCCCTGTAGAGGTACCTATTTTATCCATACCTTTGAGCTTTGAATGTGCCTGGACATTAATTTTCTTGTATCTAATACCAGAAACTGGTTTTTTTTTTTTTTTTTTAAAATTATGCCAGCCTTAGTCTGGGTTACTACTGTTATCATCAAACACCATGAACAAAAGCAACCTGGGGAGGAAAGGGTTTATTTTACCCACCATTCCATGGAACAGTTCATCATTAAAAGCAGTGAGAGCAGGAACTCAGGCAGGACAGGAACCCGGAGGCAGGAGCTGATGCAGAGACTATAAAGGGTTGCTTTTTACTGGCGTGCTCCCCGAGGAGGCTGGCTCAGCCTTCCTTCTTATAGAACCCAGGACCACCAGCCTAGGGATATCACCACCCACAGTGAGCTGGGCCTTCCCTCCATCAATCACTAATTAAGCAAATACCGTACAGGCTCACCTACAGCCAGATCTTAAGGAGGCATTTTCTTAATTGAGGTTCCCCCTTCTCAGATGACTTTAGCTTGTGTCAAATTGACATAAAACTAGCCAGTACAACACCCTTCACTCATATGAGTGGACACCCACCCATTCTATTTCTTCCCTTGACCGCAGCGCAGCATGTGAAGCTCCCATGTCACTTTCACAGCCCGATCTTTCATCTACTGTCCTCACTTCACTCTGTTTCCGTGGGTACTGCAAGGTCTTTCGCTGCAAGGGATGGGGTTCCCGGGTTTGGGGATAAATTCTTCTGTCCTAGTCTCTTTAAAGTATCCAGAGGGGAGTCAAATCTGGTCCTTCTCCCAGGGAGAGCGCAGTCTAGATGGTCTCAGAAGTGGCTGGTGATGTAGTACCATCCACTGTAGAATAGTTCCCAATAAAACCACGGTCTTGGTGGAAACAGCCTTGTGAAAGGCTTGTGATAAAGACTCTGGTCACTGCCTGAGATGTAAGCACTTAACGTGCAGACACTCACTTGCTCATTTCTGTCTTCAGCGTCTGCAGTGGTGCCTGACTTCTAGCCATGCAGCAATTCAGCAGGTATTCGAGCATGACTGGTAGACCTATGCAGGCAGCTGTACTCCCAAGCCCGGGCAGCCAGCACCCACAGAAAGGCGCAGAGCAGGAAACATCGACTGGATGGGAATTTCTCGGTCCTCCTTCTCCTGTGATAGAGTTGTCCTTGAGCTTCAAAGCCAAGGAGGCAAGGAGCAGTCTCCAGGGAGCTTGCTATGCTACCCTTCCTGGGTTTCTCGGTGTAGCAGGCTGAGCCTTCTGCTGGCAGTTTTCCTGGCCCTGGTCCTGTCTCTCTGGGGGTACCAGCTTCACCTCATCCACAGACTGGAGGAGGCTGGCTCCAGTCAGCCGACCCCCAGGTCTTTCCACAGCCTCGATCTCTGCTCTCTTCCTCACCCCCTTGACATAAGATCAGAAAGCTAGTGAAGGAAGACAACCTCCCACCCTCCTCCCTAAGCTGGATGCTATATTGCTGCAGTCTCCATGGAGCCTACCTTCCTTATGACTGCCTGGGCTCATGTCATTTCAGGGATGGGGACCCAGGGAGTTGTCAGGATGCCAGCAGGTTAGCTGAATTATGCCAAGAACTCTACCATAGTCAGGGCCTAACGCCAACAGAGAGGAAGAAAAATAACTTTTCTTCAACCCCCATAAGCTCTTAGTTGGAACAGATCCCTGTAACAGATTAACGAGAAAAACAAACAAGTGTATTGAAACATGTGTTCTCACATGCAGGAGAGAATCCAGGGAACAAGTACTTTTCAAACAGTTGGCTTTGAGTCCCTGTTTATGTAACATCTTTAATAAAGAACAATAATGTTTGAGAACAGGGTCTTACGTAGCCCAGGCTGGCCTCAACCTTACTATGTAGCCGAGGATGGCCTTGAACTTCTGATCCTCCAGCTTGGACCTGCTTCTTCATTGCCTTTGCTTCACTAATCTTTCAAGTTTTAAAAATTACTTTATTGTTTTATGTGTATGGGCTTACCTGTAGGTGTGCACTTGTGTGTCTAGTGCCCAAAGAGGCCAGAAAAGGACATTGACTCCCCTGCAGCTGGAGCCACCCTGTGCTGCTGGGAATTGAATCTGGGTTCATTGGAAGAGCAGCCAGTGTGCTTAACTGCTACTCCATCTCTTCAGCCCCCCACTTCATGTTTTGAGGAGGCATATTCTGGTTTCCCACCCCTGAAACAAGGGTAGATATAAGAACTCTAAGAGGAGCTACCTCTGGCTCTCCATCCCAAATAGGAATAATACACACTTTTGTCAGATAAGGCGAGGCCTGAGACTTTATTCTTGTATGAAAGACAGTGTATTTTTTAAAAATTACATTTTATTTATTTATTTGTGTGTGTGTGTTTGCGTGCATATGTGCACTGTATGTGAGTGTGCATGCACACATGTCCATCCATACATGCCACAACCCTAGTATGGAGGTCAGAGAACAGCTTGTGGGAGGCCATTTTCTCTTCCCATCATGTGGGTTCTGGGCTTCGAACTCAGACTGCCAGGCTTGGTGACAGGCACCTTTACCTGCTGAGCTATTCTGCCAGCCCAGTCCTTATTTTTGAAAGGGACTTTGTCTTAAAAGGGACAGAGGGTGGCCATGATCCTATTTGAGCAATTTAAAAATTATGATTATTCCAGTTAATAATAATCTCAGCAGATGTGCTGTCAGCCTCTCCCCCAGGCATCTTGCATGCTGCTGCAGATGTGCTAGTGAGCACAGTGGGATCTGTTCCTGCCCACAGTCCAGTGAGGGCCAGGGTAAGGTGGAGACTCATCTGTGTATGGATGCTCTGACGGGGAAGCACAGGGACCACCCAGATGGGACACTGGGGAAGGCTCCCTAAAGGAAGTGAGGTCTGTTTGGGGAGGTGTAGGATGTGCAGGAGTTAGCCGGGAGACTATCCAGTCAGGAAGGACCATTGGGAGGACCAGGGGGTCGTGGGAGGGCCAGAGGATGGAGCATTTGAGGAACTGAAGGAGCTTCAGAAGTTCGGAGTCACTAGTGGCAAGAAATAGTGCTGGTCTCAGGTCAAATAGTAGGCACTGTGCCGGGCGGGCTGGGTCACCATTCCTGCGTTATAAGGGCTGAAGTCGCTGGGCTCCTTGAGTTAGGACCCCAAAGCTACGATGTTTGAGCTTCTGCAGCTGCCCTTGACAACCCCCCACCCCCCATCTCAGCACTGTCAGCATTGAGGACACGAGTTCATGGGGCATAGTAGTATTGGCGATCCTGCCCTTCTATCCCTTAGTCCAGGAAGTGTCCTGCGCCAGATGTTTCATCGCAGACCTCTGCATGTTAAAAGCTGAGGTGACCTTCCCTACCCTTTCGGGACAGAGACCTCTATTGATGGTGAAAGTACCATTCATTCAGTCTGGGTATTAAAGACAATAATTGAGGGGTTGGTGAGAGGCTCAAAGGTTAAGAACACACATTGCTCTTGCAGAAGACCCAAGGCCAGTTTCTAGAAGCCACCACAAGCCACTGTAACTCTAGCTCCAGGGAGATTACAGCACCTCTGACCCCTGTGAGCCATTCACTCAGGTGCACACCCACACATGGACACACATATATGCACATAATTCTTTAGAAAAATGGACAGTGAAAAAAATTTCGGAGTCACATTGGAGTCACGAGAGATCCTTGTATCCGGGGCAAGGCTGTGCCGTGGTGGCTCCCAGGACCAGAGCAGCATGAGATTTGCCAAGGCAGCTGGGACATCATCTGAAAAGCCACTCGGCCAGTGGCCATGCTGCGCACTCCTGTCCAGGCTGTTGGCACATGTGCATGGCCTGAGGAGGGGGGTGCTGCCGTTACTATTGGGGTCCCTGGGAAATGCCCCAGCTTTGCAGGCCAGAACAGTACCTACCCTGTATCCCTGCCATGTGCCCTGCATCTTCGACTCCAGAGATGCTGGGGCCATGACTTGCTGCACCTGGAGCTGTACCAGGACAGGGAATCTTGCTTTAGAACTACAGATAAGTGATCTAATCCAAGGTCCCAAATGGAGCGTGAGCATGTGCGTGTGCGTGTGTGCGTGCATGTGGTGTGCAAACCCTCCCCTCTAAAGCCTCATTTTTTTTTTTTTTTATTGCCAGAGGACAATGGCGGTATCAGGTGAGGAAGGCAGCGTGAAACTAAAAGAACAGCAAACACACAGTGTGGAGGCCTGACCCAAGCGCTGCCTTTCACGTTACCCAAATTCCTGAGCTGCCTGAGGTTTCCTGAGCCTCTCAGGGCCCCTCCTCTGCAGCAGACTTTCAGAGGCTAGATTCCTCCCTCACAAAAGCCCGAGCCTCCCACACCCTCCCTCCTTTGTATCCCTGGGGCCCCTTGTAGCCTGCCCCGTAGCTGGACACTAGCTTCTCTGCATGACAAAGGCCGTCTGGGCCTTTCAGGTTCGGGACTAGAGCAGGAGCCCTCAATGGCTTTGGTAGGCAGGGGCATTCTGGGAGCCGAGAAGATCAAAGGCCTGTTGGGGAGCCAATCCCCCAATAAAGGACCTCCCTACACAGGCTTTGCCTCTTGAGGAGTCTGAAAGGAATTGTCATGGCTGGCTTTCACAGGGATGAAAGGCTGGCTCGGCTGGGGGCCTGTGAGCAGGGACTAAAGGCTCTGCCGGCCCTACCTTGTGGAAGTCAAGGAGGAAGGGGACAGGGCCTGAGAGTGGGATGCCGGCTGAGGTGGCAGACCAGCCTCTCCCTGCAGGAGTGCCCCATCGCCAGGACAGCCCAGTCTTTAGGTCTCAGGTGTGCCTAGGAAGACAGTCACAGTCAGTCCCTCAGTGGGAGACCCCGTTCCCTTTCCTCTGGGGACATGGGACTGCCATCCCTGGTACAAAGAAAAAGAGAGGAAGAAGATAATGAGCCCAAGGGTGGGAAGCTAGCTGCCTGTCAGGTCCCAGCCTTTGGTTTTCAGGCTTCCCAAGGAGCCCGGTAGGGTTGACTGATGGAGTCACCGTTCTGCTGACTTATCTGAGGATTAGCTCTGGTGACTGGCAGCTCACCAAGGAAGCACTGTGTGCCAGGACACTTGGTGGCAAACCATGAGGCTCATGTGGCCTTGACTGTGCCAGCACCAACTTGGGAACGCAAACGTTCTTCCAGAAAGCAGAGGCCTCTCGTGCAAGTCACTGCAGGGTAAGAGAGGAGGTCATGTGGGAAGAGTAGGGCCTTGGCGACCACTAGGGTCAGGGATCGGCTGTGTGGTCTGGTGTTAGTTCCTAACTTCTGTGACCTGCATGCGGCTTGAACACCAGCTCTGACCTGCTGGGAGAGAGCAGGAGGAGGAAACAGTGCTGAGGACGGGGCCGAGCAGTGTTATGCCATGTTGTATTATGGGCCCCTTAGGGGCAGCTTGTCCCCCACTCTTCCTCCAGGTGTGAGGTCACCCACTAATCTTTCCCTGGACTCCAAACTGTTATTCATTAAGTGGCTCTGTTTACCGTGCGAGAAAAGCCACAACAAAACCCACTATAAGAGTTTATTAAGGGAAGGGAATGGAAGGGTGATTAGGCCTATGGAAAGATCATGCAGGAAGAAAAAGGCAGAGGACTTCAGGCAGTAAAGTGTTTACCATGCCAGGGTAAGGACTCAAGCCTAATCCCCTAGAATCCACGCTGAAAATGTTGAGCATGGTCGTACACCTTTAAGCCCAGGTACAGGATCCCTGAGGCTTTTCCGGCCAGTTAGTCTAACTGAATTGGTGAGGCCCAGGTTCAGCGTGAGAGCCAGTCTCAAAAGAATAAGGTGGAGAAGTGATTGAGAGAGATACAGATGGCAGCCTCTCGGCCTTCCTTCGTATGCAGGTCCACACACATGTACACATATAACACACACACACACACACACACACACACACCCCACAGGATTACCTGGGTTTCCAGGACACTTGTGTTATCTCTGCTCTGACATTTGTCACATTGATATCAGGGAAACCAGGATCCTCTCTTGGGATTCTTGAGCTCATTAATAAAATAATTTTAAGAGAAAGTTGAAGAACAATTTTATTGGAGTTGAAAAAAAAAGTCAGGCGGTGGTGACTTAAGCTTTTAATCCTAGCACTTGGGAGGCAGAGGCTGCTGGAGATCTGAGTTAGAGGTCAGCCTGGTCTACAAAGTGAGTTCTAGGATAGCCAGAGTTACACTAAGAAACCCTATCATGAAAAAAAAACCAAAAATAAAAGGATTCAAAGCTGGTAGGGGGTGGAGGGTGAGTGGATCTGGCTTGACTTAAGAGGGGTTAGAGGTGAATATGATCAAAACATCATGCATGGAATTTCAAAGAATGGAGAAAAATATTAAAAGGAAAAGGGATAAAAAAAAAAAAAAAAACCCAGGACAGGCAAGCTGTAAATCTCAGCCTGGGGGAGGAAAATGGAGGAGGCAGGGGTCAGGGTGCAGGCATACCGTTTGAGTTACTGGAATGGAGGTCCACCACATGGCAGCAAGCAGCCACATGACAGGCTGGAGCATTAGAGAAAGAGCAAAGAAGCCCGCGGTAGCAGAAAACATACTTGTGTTCTAGTCAACATCTAAACATGAGGGGAGGGGGACAGGAAAATTATATCTTCTCAGAAAGGTAGGCAGACCCAGCTGACCTTCAGGCAGGGGTGGGGCTTCTGAGAAGGAAATAGAGCATCTCACCGAAGGGATGATAATTCTGCCTATCTCTTTAGCATGGCTTAAGTTGACCCTGCTTTGCTAGGTGTAATCCTTGGCCAGGTCATAGACCCTGACCAACTAAAATAGTAAGTCTCTCAGCAGATCAGAGATGCTTTCCTCTTGACCAGAAGCTTTCCTGTAAAGCTCAGTTACTGCTACTCAAACAACCTGACCTCTTTCTAGCTTGTGAAGGTCACAAGCAGGAGCTCTGCTGTGGGGCCCCAGACTTGAGTCTCTGTAAGTAACTGTGACTGCAGACTTCATGTTCATCTTCTGCAACACACCAGGAGGAGATGCTGTTGGGGGAGCATCTCCTGGTCACAGTACTCAGCACTTGTTGGGCACCCAGCACATAGCTGCAGCTGGACTTGGACCCCCAGCCTCTGCACAGTTAGTGCAGCATTTGGCAAAGTCTTGTTCTGGAAGTGTTTGCTGAAGGCTAAGGCAGCATGGTCTCCCCCCCCCTCCCCCCCCCCCCCCAAGACTGTCTCAGTTTCACCCTGGCTTCAATTCTCAGCTCTTTTCAGCTGCAGCCAAGTGGCCTTTTGTTAATTCACTGCCTGTAGAACCCTTCAACAACTTGACTGCAGTGAAAAATGGATGATGTCCAGAAAACCCTCAGAGACACCTTTTCTGGGCTCATTCCAGCAGGTTGAGGACCGTGAAAAATCCTTCAGCCAGAGATGCAGTATGTCTCAGCGACACACATCGAGTCTGCATTCCCTCAGCTTCTCCTGTGTCCTCTCCAACCCCAGCTCCTGCTCCAACTCTGTCCTCTGCATGGATGGCCCACCCTGGCAAATCTGTCCGTCTCAGGTTTTAGCCACATGTAACAACTCAACCTCATAGCAGTGTGGTACTTTCTTCCCCAACTAAAGGATCACCCAGCTCCTGGGAGTGTATGTGTTCACAGCTGAAACAGGAAAGTTCCCATCTTCTCTTGGCTCTGGCTTCTGCACACACCCCACCTTTGCAGATGGATGCCTTGCCTCGGGAACAGAGAACGACTTCTAGTACATGTCCTCTGAAGCTGTTGGGCCCAGCTTCTGCCGGGCTGATTGTGCGTTTTCCCTGTAGCCAGTCCACAGTGCGCGGTTGTAAAAGTAGTGTGAGAAATGAGTTGTTCCTACTGGCAGTGTTTGGAGGATGATTTTTAAGCTGGGTCCTTACTGCTGTGATGTCTTTGGTGCTTCTGTTGTAGAAGCGTCCATTTTTATGATCATAAAAGTAGCCCATGGCTGTTCTCAGAAACTGAGAACATTATAGAAGTGGCTGTCTCTGAGGGGACAAGTACTATGCACAGATTCTTTTTTATTGTCCATTGGCATTCCGTATTTAATTCCTTCTCCAAGACACCAGCCTCTTGGTGAGCACTCATGGGTGGGGTGGCCTTTCTTATTACCTGAGTTCAGAGGGTGCTAGCTCAAGTCACCCGAGTCCTGCTCCTCCACAGCCCATCCCATGAGTTCCGTGGTATCAGTGACTGGTGTCCTGAGCCCATTGTCCCCTTCCCCTTCCTTCATCACTGTGGGTCTCTCTCCTGTGAACCACCTATTTTCTGTACTCTGATACTGGCATTCGCTTTTCCCATGTGTCTCTGCACCCTCCCTGGCTTTTCTGGCAGTAGCCCATGCTCCACCTCCTGCTAGGGCCCTTTCCTGAAGCACACCCTCTTCTGTGCTCTCTTGTGTGTGACACATAGCCTCTCCCATGTGTCACAGAGACTTCCATCTGTCATCACAGGGCCCTCCTAGGACACACTTAGCCAACCTGGATGCGCACAGCTTCATTGTTCCTATGCTTCGAGTTCCTGCAAGGCTGTGACCCTGGGGCTCATCCAGCGACTTGCTCAGGCTGTTCTCATTCAGAATGTTGTCCTCCTCCGTCCTCTTCAGGACCTTCTACCACTCTATATGTCTCCAGTGTACATCCTTGGCCAGGTTTCTGATGGTCCTAGCCATTTTTCCCCCGCCTGTGAACCCCACTGACTTGTCCTTCCCTCAAGGTGCTTTGCCTGTAACATTTCTTGGTGACTTGGTATGGGCAGCTAGGGAAAGCAGGGTCTGGAGTGATGCCAGACTCATTGGAGCCCCATTTTGACTGTGCTCTAGCTCTGTTACCTTGGGTAAATTCCTAGCTCTCTGATACTGTTTTCTTCTCTTTAAAGTAGACACTAACAATGTCTCCATATGCTATGATTTAGGTTCAGCTTTCTAGCAGGAGTCCAAAATGCATACTAAACATTTTCATTTATTTATTTATTTATTTATTTATTTATTTATTTATTTATTTATTTATTTATTTATTTTGTGGCTATGAGATTTGAGCCTAAGTCGTCATTCATCATTCATGCTAGGTAAATGCTCTACCACTGAGCTACACCACCAGCCTTTTCTAAACTTTATATTTTGAGACAGAGTCTCACTTGCTCAGATGGGCCTTTGTAGCAGGAATCTTTAAAGAGTCTTATTAATAAAATCAAACCCGGGGCCAGTTATTGGGGTGAAATGCTGGATGGTCAGAGAGACAGAACGAGCCACAGCTAACCTCACCTGGCCAACTTCTCAGCTGATCTTGTTTCCTCAGACTGGAGGCCTCTGTGTCCTCATATCTGAATGGCTCTCAGCTGAACTGTGCTGCTCAAAAGCCTGAATGCTTAACCAGCCAAAAGCTTAACCAGCCAAATGCTTCTAGTTTCTGGTTCTCACACCTTATAAACCTTTCTGCTTTCTACCACCACTCTCTGGGATTAAAGGCTTGCTTTCTGGGATTAAAGGCGTGAGTCACCATGCTTGGCTGTATCCTTGAACAGATGGATTTCTGCCTCTGGAATGCTAGGATTAAAGGCGTGAGTGCCACCATTTTCTAGCCTCTGTATCTAGTGGCTGTCTGTTCTCTGACCCCAGATAAATTTATTAGGGTGCACAATATTTTGGGGAACACAATACCACCACAGGCCTTGAACTTGCTCTATAGCCCAGGCAGGCTTTTAACTTGAGATCCTCATGCCTCAGCTCCCTGAGTAGCTGGTATAACAGGTTTGTACCACAAAGCCTCATGCATATAAAGCTTCCGCAGCTTCTGGAACACAGTGCTGAAAAAGCAACAGCTGTAGACCCAAGGTTGACATTGGGAGTCTTCTTGAGTACGCTCCACTTTATGCATGGCAACAGGGGCTCTCGGTTGAACCCAGAGCTCACTGATACAGGTTAGTCCAGCTTGCTCCAGGGATCTCCTGTTTCTGCCTTCTGAGTGCAGCCACCATACCCACCTGGTATTTACATGGGTTCTGGGGATCTGAACTCTGGTCCTCACGCTTCTGCAGCACGTACTTTATCCACTAAGTTATCTCCGCAGCCCCTGGGCTTTTGTTTGTTTGGTTGGTTTTTGGTTTGAGTTCATTTGTTTTGGGTTTTGAGAAAGGGTTCCTCACTGGCCTGGAACTTGCCAGATAGGCTAGGCTTGCTGGCCAACCAGTACCGAGGATCTGTCTGTCTCCACCTCCCCATCTCTGGACTTGGCAGCTCACTACATCTGGCCTTTTTGCTTGGATCAGACTCAGGTCCTCATACTTGCAAGGCAACCTTTTCCTGAGTCACCCCAGCTCTCCTGACCCTGCAGACATCACCTTCTGAGCAGGGTTCTGAAGCCCCGGCTAATGTGTAAGTCTTCAGAGAAGAGGGTTAAAGTGGAATTAAAGGCCAATTCAGTGAGGCTCAGGCAGCACCTGGAAAGGGGGGCATGTGTGTTCACTCCATTCAGAAAAGTTTTAGGTGAGCGTTTATTGTGGGGTTCTGATTGACTGGATACAGGATCTGGTGTAAACAGGTAAAGCGGTGTGACATGAAGATGGTCATGTCTTCCATTGTAGTCAGCGGGGCTCCACCTAAAGCTGTTCCCAGAGGCTGAGCCTCTCCCTCCCTCTTCTTCCATCTGAGGAGAAGCTTTTGGTCACTCTCTGTTACCTTCCCCTAGTCACAGCCATTGTGGCCTTTTTCTCTTGCAGCTAGGAGGCATTCCAGGATCCGGCCCAAGGTGACTGTCCTCAACTATGCCTCTCTGATGACCTCAGTTGGACGGCCACTGAATGAGATGGTCCTGACTCCGCTAACAGAGCAGGAAGGAGAGGCGTACCTGGAGAAGTGTGGCAGTGTTCGGCGGCACACAGTGGCCAATGCCCATTCGGACATCCAGCTGCTGGCCATGGCCACCATGATGCACTCAGGGTTAGGGGAGGAGGCTGACAGCGAGGACAAGCACCTGCTGCTGCCGCCCAGCTTCCCACCGCCACACCGCCAGTGCTCCAGTGAGCCCAGCATCCCCGATAGCCCTGATGAACTGGAACTAGAAGATGGAGCAAGTGGCAGCCAGGAGGACTCCGAGATGAACTGTGCTTCCCTCAGCTGAGCTGACATTTCCAGGATTTCCGCATCCCTACTTGGTAGCCAGGATGAGGACTATGTGGACGTATCTCCTCCATGGATCACCAAGGGGCTCTTGCTTTGAGTGGCACTGCCTTATTTCTTAGGGCACAAGCCAAGTCTCCATGCCCCCGGGAAACACCTGTAAACCTCCCCACTGTGGTGTCTGTGACTAGCTCATCATGCCATTGTTCTCCTGACTTCCAGCCTCACCTGCTTCACCTGGATCCTCTTCTCTGGGCCCTTCCCATCCTATTGGACTGGCTGATGCTCCTAGTATATAATGCTTTGGCATTACTGTCGCAGAAGCTTGGGCCACACATGAGCATCTAGAACGTGCCAGCCCTTGCCGTTCCCCTAATGATCTATGAAGCAGAAGCCAAGGGGTAGAAGGAGTAATAGAGGTTCTGTATAACATGGAAGTCAACTGTAGCCCATGCCACACATGGTCCTGGGAATGTGTCCTTATCACTTACTTTAATTGCAGTTTCCTTGAAAGCATTATCCTACTCGTGGGTGAGGGTCCATCCTTACGTATGTCCAGATGTCATGTGCTGTCTACACAAAGGGCTTTAGCCTAGCAGAATCTCTGTCTTGGACTCAGCCTCAGCATGTCCCTCTCAGGCTTCTTCCCAGTCTCCAGGAATGAGCCTTCTCAGTCACTGGTGCCTTACTCCTCTAGTTTCAGGAACGGACCACTTTCCTGTTGTGCATAAGACAGCAACTGACCTAGTCTGTACCTGGGTTTCACTTGAATTTGTAAAACGTGTATTGTTTAAAAAAAACATGTTTGTGAATATTTGCACATAGGACCTTGCACTGCTCATTTCCAGTGGAGTGTTTGCAGACTAAACACAGTGGGCCCCTTCAAAAAGTAGTGAAATAGCTCAGAACAAAAGGCTCAGTAGCAGACAGGATTCACATACCTCAGAGCTCTGGGGGAGCCAGACCTGTGTTCTAAGTGTCTTGGCTTCTAGGGATGGCTCTGCTGGAGCAAGAAGACTGCCTCTTGAGCAGAGAAGTGGAGTGACTGGAATGTGTCTGGGCTTTTACATGGACAGAGAGACATGGGCATGTGGGCACGTTTTATTTGGAGGGACATTTATTCTCTGAGATTACAGAAGTACGCAGAAATGTCTGGGATTCCTGTCACGTCTGTCTCATGATGCTATTTGAGGCTGCTTGCTTTGTTACTGTGCTAGGTCCTTGCTACTGTTCTCTTCAGGCTGGCGAAGGGGAACTTTTTTGTCTACGTTGAATCTCTGGCTTCCTCTTTATAGTTGTCTGTTGGTCTTGCTAATAGAAGCTCAGAAAAACATAGAAAGTTTCTCCTGATCCTGCTCTTGACATGTGCTGCCCTTTCAGGATCTGGTCAGTCTTTGGAAATTTTGTTGATGGAATCTCAATGTATAACCCACCAATAGAAGAAGAGGCCATTCAAGCTCATCTAAGCTTTGATAGTGTCACCCTTCTGGGCAAAGGTCTGAAATACGACCACAGCTGTGCTTTTGATGCATTCTACTTTAAAAATCTAATTTTAAAACATGTTTTAATTTTGTCCTTCCAAGAGAAAATGACAAAAGAGAGATGTCTACCTGTCACAGAAATGTCTAAATGTCACACACTGTGCTCATGCACTTGCACACACACATGCACCCATCCATGTACACACAATGTGTGAACCCATATATGCATGTGTGAGCACACACACACACACACACACACACACACACAAAGAGAAATGTTCAAATTCCTTTGAGAATTTTAAGCAAAAACTGATCTTTCTGTATGGGGTGTCTAAAGTCTACAAGTTGGGCTGGAGAGATAGATGGCTTGGTGCTCAAGGATACTTTCTGCTCTTGCAGAGGACCAGAAGACATGGGTTCAGTTCTCAGCATTCACATCAGGCAGCTCACAGTTCCAGGGGATCTGGTGCCCTCTTTTGTCTTCTGAGGGCACCTGCATTCATGTGGTGTGCATACATACATGCACGTGCACACACACACACACACTAAAAAGAACTTTTAAAATAACCTCCATAAGGTAATTAATGTGTGTTAGTGGGCAGAACATTGCAGTTTATTTAACTTAACTGATGGCTAGGTCCTTGTTAGTACACCCAGCACACACTTGAGATTATTTACTCATCCAGACTAAGGAATTAGTCATGTTTGGGCTTGCTTTTTTCATTGATAAGATTAACAGTGCATGTTTTAAATAGGCCTTTTTCCATATCATGGATGTCTCTGTCGTGGACGGCAGTTGTCAGGATAATACATGGACTCTGGTATAGAAAGTGTACAGGCTGTTGGACGTCATTGCTGCTGACTTTAAACAGTTTACAAGTTTCTCTTTGGACAGACACACCTGGTGTTAGTACAGAAATATCCCAGACCGTACACATCAATATTGTATGGTGTTTGTGGGCTTTGGCCATCACACCTATTGCAAGAATGTCACCTGTAGCAGTTTTAACCAGTTCCCCCCTCCCCCACCCCATGCCAGGAAGATTCTTGGCTATCATCTATGCCAAGGGGTTCCCTAGGTTGTTTAGCAACAGAGTAACCCAGCTCTGGGCTCTGAGTGAATCACAAACTAAACTCCTTTTTTTATTGTCTGTTTTCAAAATAGATACAATAAATGTTGCTTTGTTTAATGCCATGGGTGCTGTGGTGCAGAGTGCTTCGAGTGTGTCTTGCCTGAATTTGCAAGCACAGTAAAGCTGGCCACGGTGCATTCTGCCCTCCAAACTCCCCGCACTGCCCGTGTTCCACCCGCTCCATTGTCCTGTCACCTCCTCTCCAGAGCCAGGCCGTAGCCCTTGGTTTTGTTGGCCATCTAGACTGGGTAGGCAAGTTTTTCTGGAGAAGCATCTCATCTGTGGAAGGTAGCAAACACTAAAAACACTTCAAGAGGTTTTCCTTCCCGAGTGTTTGACCTAGAGGGAATGCTTACTGTATTATATTTATTATGGGCTTCTTGCATATTCCTTTCTGGTTCTATTTGACAGAAGAAATTTATAATGTTTTACTTTCTGCATAAATACTTTTAGAAGGGCAGTATTAGTTTGAGGTCTCCAAAGGCTTAATAAAAGTGTTTGGAGAGGTGCTGTCTCAGCTGATTAATTACACTGTAGTTGTACTGGTAGATGGTCATTGGACATTCTACCTCAGTGGTGATGTAAGGCCCATAAGCAGAGGAATGTGGATAGTCTCTGGAAGCTGCATAGGCAAGGAAACATCCCTGGGAGCTCCCTGAAAGGAACACAGCCCTGACACCTCGGTTCTAGTCCAGTGAGAACCATGTCAGACTTCTAAGTTACAGAACGATGAGATTAACACAGTGTGTTTGCTTATAGTCACTGGCGTCCACGGCATGATGGTATACCACTGTGCACATCCATTTACCACTGTGCACATCCACGGCATGATGGTATACCACTGTGCACATCCATTCTCATGGCAAGTTACCCAGTATACCTAGCGGAAGCTTCCACTGCATAAGCACTTTTCTTGGTGCTAGGAATACAGTGATGGAAAACTGACCGAGGTGCTGCTTCCTCGGAGACTGGAGTGGCTGAAACCCAAACCCCAAGTCTAGTGTTGTAGCATCTTGCTCCAGGAGGCATCCTGGCTTGAGAGAAAAGGAAGAGCAGAGCAGCCAAGCCCAGAGCAATGAGGTGAGTGATGGTTTCATGGTAGCCAGAGAAGCTGAGGATGGGCTGCTTCCAAAGGACATGGACACGAGCTGGGCAAGAAGAGTCCAGTGTCCTAGGCAGGAGGTTGAACACAGAATAGAGTTGGCTGGTTTCCCCCCTCTTCCATATTATTTGTTTAAGTGTAGCTTTAAAACTGAATACTTAAAGCAGGGCAGTGGTGGCGCACCCCTTTAATCCCGGCACTTGGGAGGCAGAGCCAGGCGGATCTCTGTGAGTTCGAGGCCAGCCTGGTCTACAGAGCGAGATCCAGGACAGGCACCAAAACTACACAGAGAAATCCTGTCACAAAAATCAGAAAAAACCAACAACAAACAAACCAAAAAACAAAAACAAACAAGCAAAAAACCTGAATACTTAGTAAACATAATAATTACGAATTTAACAAATCATATTATTTGCCATTAGCGCCAATAAGCAAGTCAAACACCCTTTTAAGGATTTTACATTTGTATGACAGATCTGATTATTACATTTCTAAATCTAGCAGATTTTAGCAAAAACTTCTGAGCAGCCTTTGGATAATGCTTAGTCCTGTTTACGAGCTCAACCTAGCACTTCACACACTTTCAAGTGATTGTACAGATTTAATCTACCTCCTTTAAATACCTCTTTTTTTGGCAGTAAGCAAAGGCATTCTACACCATGGAAGCTGATAACCTGAGCTTATGAGGAAAACTGGAAGTCTATTAAATGAGTTTATTCTACTCTATGTTAACTTAGATGCCACCATAAAAAACCAAACAAACAAACAAAAAAGTCATGAGTCTAAGTCAATTCCCAATTACATATTTTAAAGTGGACTTATAAAACTGGCACTAGTGGGTTTATTCTATTAAATATCATGGGTGTCAAAAATACCTGCTATATACAAGTCCCTTCCTAACCCCAAAATACTAGTCTGTGCTATTGGTCTCCTCTTCAGAGTCTGAATTCCAGCCCTCGGGGCCCCTCTCCAGCCTGTGCAATGTTAGCAACTCGGGCTTGCCTCCTTGTAGGGTGGGGGCTGATGCCTGTGGTGGCCACTTGTGCAAGCCCACCACATTCCCTCTTGGCTGTTTTATTTTCTCAAAATCTTACATTAAACCCTGTGCTAAAATAACAGATATATGGGTCAGAGAGATGGCTCATCAGTTAAGTTTAAGCGTGCCTCCTTCCCTACCGGAGGGTCTGTGTTTCGTTGCCAGAACCCATGCTAGGCAGCTTTCAGCAAACTGTAACCCAAGCTCCAGGGGATCTCACACCATCTTCTGGCCTCTGTGGGCTTCTGCCTACATGATACACACACACACACACACACACACACACACACACACACACACTCATATAGATAAATAAAGAAATTAATAAAATAACAGATGTGGCTTTTGTCCTCTTATTAGACACTGACTGATGAACCAGGATTGAAGAATATATTCCCTAGAGAAGATCACAGTGTTTCCAGGTAACCAAGGTTACTCACTTAGGTGTGGACAGAGCTGGAGACACCCAAAGGATTCTTCTCACCCCACCTAAGGACCTTGCTATTACGTAATCTTGGTGAGTGCTCCTCAGCATTCTTGAGATACAGGTGAAGCACAGGTGACATCCGTCTGTTCCCAAGAGAAAAGGGGTCCTAGTTATGGCTCCTTAATCAACAGTTTCATACTTTAGAAATGTTCTTGTTTCTATAGAGTGCAACTGCCCAACTCTTCAGAATGCCTTTCCCACACATCACTCATTAGGTTGTTTTTTTTAATTTGTCTGGCTTCATGGGCTCGGTTTACTGATCTTTGAAAAGAATTATAAGGCAATGGGAATACCTTCTTCAGTTGAGCAGTATTCTGATTAGAGCCTGAATTCCTAAATTCTTTCATATTCTCACGGCCATGTCACTCTTAACAAATCCAGTCAGATAGCAGCTAAATATCTTGGATAGCTCTGTTGTCTGTAACTTAATTCTATTTTCTGTAGACTGATGTAGGATCAAGTTTACTTGTCTGCCAAGAAAAATGTTTCCTACCTGCTTGAGCAATCTTGAGCTGGACTAAATAAATGGAATCAGCATAAGGCCTTTGGTTCTTCGCATGGGGGAAGGCTTGTGTCAGATTAATTTCTCTGCCTAATAATGGTAAAGCTAGTGATGAAAAAAAAAAGTATAAAGCAAATGTTTGAAAGAATTGGCAATGTCTCAGTCCAGGTGGCATCTGAGAGGGTCTGGTTACTGAGAGGGTGCAAACATGTGAGACAAGCTCAACCTGGTCTCCCCCACCCCCAACAAAATTATGAGGTGACAGCAGACAGCAGCAGGTTCTGGACTGAGATGAAAAGCTGTGGAGGAGTGGACGCTTGAAGAGAAAGTGATAGAGATGGATGACTAAAATCCACAGACAAAGTCTCCCTCCCCTTAGGCTGATTCCTAAGCAGAGAATGTGTTATGGTTAATGTGCCAAGTGTCTCCCAAAGGCTGGATGTTGACTTGGTCACTAGCCTCTAGATCTCTTGAGAGACAGGGGACCACTAGGCGGTGGGACCTAGCAGAAGGAAGTCGGATCGCTGAGGGTTATGCTCTTGAACGGGAAACTGGGACTCCAGCCTCTTCAGCTTTCTTTTTGCTTCCAAGCTACCATTGAGTGAGAAACTGTGTTCCTGCCATGTATTTCCACTGTGATGTACTGCTCACCACAGCGTCCGAAACAATAAAGCCAAGTGGCCATGTGCTGAAGCATCTACAGTGTGGGCCAAGACAACTTTCCCCTGCATCTCAGTTATCGTCACAGCAATGGGAAGATAGCAGGGCACCCCAAACTACCAAATCTCGCTAAAGGGAAAACAGCAGCTACCATGATCAACAGGTGAATTCATTTCCATCCTTTCATAATGTTGAGGAGATTCAGGTCCTACCAAAGCTGGGGACTTTGGCATACATTCTCAGTATTGGATCTAAGGATCTAAGGCCATGGATCATGGCCAAAACAAGATCCTGGAGTTAAACACAACTATATTAGTAATTACATTAAATGCAAATGGACTAAATAAGTCAATGGAGAAACAAAAATAGTCAGAGGGGAGTAAAATTTTGTTTATGAGAGATACAATGTATTATTTGTTTATTTACTTATTTTGAGACAGAGTCTCACTATGCAGCTTTGGCTGTCCTGTAGTTCACTATGTAGATCAGGCTGGCCTTGAACTTACAAAGAGATACTTACCTCTGTCTCTTGAGTGCTGGGACTAAAAATGTGTGCCACCATGTCCAGCAAGAGACACACTTTAACTATTAAGAAGCAGACTGATAGTACAATGATGGAAAAAGATATAGCATGTAAAAGTAACAGTTAGCAAGAGAAACTTGATATTGCCAATTAGAAGAATGCAAATTTCATAATGATAAATGGTCAATTCAAAAGGAAGGTATGAATTATAATACATAAATTAGCATTTATTAGTCATCAGCTATAGGTCAAGGACCATTATAAGTAGTGTGCATTAGTTGTTTTGTGTGGGTCCTCTGAGTAATTTTATGAAGCAAATTTTAGTATCCCAGTCTTACTAGATGAGGAAGTTAAAGCCCCAGTTCCTGAGGTCACATAGCTAGACAGAGGTACAGACAAGACATGATTCAAATCTGGCTTTGTCTGAGTTTCTGTGCTTATAGCCACAGTATCAAGACAATATGCCACTCTTGTAAAGACATGTAGGTCAATGGAACAGAACCGAGAGATGAGAAGTCTTTGTATTTATAGTCAATTGTTTCTTCTTGTTGTATTGTTTTACAAATGTGCAAGGCAGTTGACTAGAGAGCTGTTTAAAATAACAACTCATGGTTGTTGTTAACCCAAGAGACTCATGCACACAGGTGAGTTGAGACTATGGCCAGCACCACACTTACAAATGAACTCCATGGGTAATAGGTTTAACATGAGAGCTAAAATGATACATTTTAGAAGAGGACAGGAGAAAACAGTTGAAACAATGAGCTAAGCCAAAAGCTCCTCCAGTCTGTAAAGACACACATCATTAGACTTCACTAAAATAAAAGAAAATCGACAGTTCAAAACACACCACCACGACAACAGACTAGGGGGAGATACTTGCAAAATAGGTATTTGTCAAGGATTTGCAGCAAGACGTACAAAGAATTCTTAGAAATAAGACAATAACTTCAATGGGAAAAAAGCAAAAGTTGTGAACAAGAAGTCCACCGAAGAAAGCATGTAAATGGTTGACAAGCTCTCGTGACATGAAGACCTACTTTACTGGGCATGGGTGAAATATTAATTTTAAACCACAGATACCACTTCCTACCTCCTAGAACAGCTGGCTACAACAAATAAGACAGACAGTAGCAAGAGTTGGCAAGGATGTAAGCAAATGGGAACCTTTGTCCACTGTTGGCCAAAATGTAAAACTTTGTAAGTTTGGCACTTGCTCAAAAATTTAAACTTAAAAGCTACTATTTCTAGATTTCTACCCAAGAGAAATGAAAAAGTACACACACACACTCTCTCTCTCCCTCTCTCTCCTCATGTATATGTATGTTCAAGTAGTGTTATGCATTGACCCCAAACTGTAAACGACTGGGACGCACACTATGCAGCTGCCGGGCTGACTTGGGGCTCCCTGAGCGGCTCAAGCTGGCCTCGCACGATCCTCCGGCCTCAGTCTTCCCGGTGCTGGGATGGTAGACACACAGACACATGTCATCATGCCTGGCTCCGTTTTGGCCAGCTTTAAACCTACAGTTTTGTGGCATTAGACAAATCACACAGTCGTACAATTCTTGCCACCATCCATCTCCAGAACATTCCAGAGCATTGCCATCTCCCCAGCTGAAACTCCCTACCCATGCTGCACCGACTCTGACTGCTCCTCCTCTTAACTGCCAGGCATCATTGTTTTGTTGTAGTGATTCTGTGTCATTCCTGTCAGCGGGGCTCTGCGGCGCTGGTCCTTGGTCATGGGCTCAATTCACTTAGCATGTCTCATAAATCCCTCCATACAGCAGATTTTTAAATTGTTCTTTCATTTTTAAGGCTGAAGACTATTCTACTGTAGGCATAACATTTTGACCTTTCGTCCAGTTTGGATGTTTGGGCTGGGTTTTTTTCCCCTCCTTTTTACACTTGTGAATGATACTGTTTTGATTAGAGACACCCAGACATTGGAGAATTTTATGGTATATAAAACATACTTCAATATAATTATTTAAGTCAAACTAATTACTTGGTTTCAAAATTTAAAGAATCAGTAAATGAGATGCTATATTATAAATAAATGGATGAATGATAAATTTGTCCTGTGAAGCGAGTTTATTAACTCACTTTACAGTTTTAATTTAGGAAGTTGGAGCATAGGTCAGTGGTAGGGTACAGGCTTGACATGCATGAGGCCCAGAGTTCAACTCTTGACACTGAAATAAAACTTTGTGAGATAATTTAATAACAAGAAAAAGATAATAGTCTTGTTTTTAAAGAGAGGACAACAGCAGCAACAGGAGAAGAAACCAAGGGGATGCTGGAAATCCTGCTTTACAAAGACATGGCTACATCTTAACCTTACTTGAAATAAGAAGGAACTGAAACACTGAAGCGGCTCAACTTCAGTATTTATTCCAAGGGGAGATTTCATTTCCAACCCCTCCCTCCCCCTCCCGAGTCAAAACAAAGTTACAAACCAGCACCAGAGGGCCAGGGCTTCATTTGTATGCTCGGTGGCGGCTTGGTGACCTACATCTTAGCTCTGGGCAGGCCGAGACAGGAGAATCCCTGACGCTCTCTGGCCTGCCAGCCTAGCCTGCTTGATGAATTGGCTACCAAGAGACCCTGTCCCCCAAATCAAGGTGGATGGTCCCTGAGGAATGCCCCTGAGGATGTTCTCTGGCCTCCACACACATGCGCCTGTGCATACATGACTGCCACACCCCTCCCCCCACCACATACACATACACCCAGAGCGAGAATGTTGAACTGGGACATCTAGGCTTTTCGTTCCTGTTTCTTGATGGCCATAGTTTAATTCCAGTGGATACTGTGTGACAGAAAGCAGAGGATGTTTTTGATGTTTAAAAGAAGTATGAATTTTCCAATTAAGAACAAAAGAATAGAATTTGAAAGCTTAGTGAGTTTTTATGATAAACTTCTAAGAGAAGTTGTTAAGCATGACTAGTTTTGAAGCAAAAGATAGAAGTCACTTAGTTAAACGGCAGGAAGAGAATGGTGTTTGCAGTGGGGGCCATGCCACTGCCGCTCCCTAATGCCAGCGCTGCCTCACTCGCTGAGCTCCAGAGAAGAAGGGGAAGTAAGTAAGGAGGTTTCCATACCATGGCTCGCACAAAGCAGACTGTCCGCAAATCCACTGGTGGTAAAGCACCCAGAAAACAACGGGCTATAAAGCCACTTGCAAGAATGCGCCCTCTACTGGAGGGGTGAAGAAACCTCATCGTTACAAGCCTGGTACTAAGGCACTCTGGGAAATCAGATGCTATCAGAAATCCACTGAACTCCTGATTCGCAAGCTCCCCTTCCAGCATCTGGTGCGAGAAATTGCTCAGGACTTCAAAACAGATCTGCGCTTCCCGAGTGCAGCTATTGGTGCTTTGCAGGAGGCAAGTGAGGCCTATCTGGTTAGGTACCAGTCTGTGTGCTATCCATGCCAAACATGCAACCAACCATTGTACCAAAAGATACCCAGCTGGCATGCTGTATATGTGCTTAAGAGATCACTTTGAGGGGAAACATTTCATTTTCCAAAATTCTTTTCCTCTTCTTCCTGTTATCAGTAGTTCTGAATGTTAGATATTTTTTCCACGGGATCAAAAGGTACCTAAGTGTACGATTTTAAGTGGAAAAATACGGGACAGAAATCAGGTACTGGCAGTTTTTCCATTTTCATTTGTGTGTGAATTTTTAATATAAATGCAAGATGTGACTCATCAATGAAAGCAAAATGTTTCAGTGAACACATTTCAACAGTGCAACTTTATAACAATTATAAATAAACCTGTTAAAAATTTCTGGACAATGCCAGCATTTGGATTTTAAAAAAATAAGTAAAATGGCAACTGAATGGTGTTTGTAGCATTTTTATCATACAGTAGATTCCACTCATTCACTATACTTTTCTGAGTTGTCTACATGCAAGTACATGTTTTTAATGCTGTCTGTCTTCTGGGCTGTTCCTGTAAGTTTGCTGTTAAAATACATTAAACTATAAAGAGAAAAAAATGGCAGGAAGAAGTGGCAGCAGTGAGTGTCCCACATAAATCCAAGGAGTTCAGACATAAACTCGGGATCTCCAGCAGTGTCTCCTCCCCCAAGTCAAGGTTCTTGGTTTTGAATATAAGCGTTCCGATCTGAATTCTCACCCCAGAGGTGTGGAGTCCATTTCATAGTCTGCTGTCTTTATTCACTTAAAAAAATATTGGGCCAGGGGCTGGAGAGATGGCTCACTGGTTAAGAGCAGTGGCCGCTCTTCCAAAGGTCCTGAGTTTAAGTCTCAGCATCCACATGGTGGCTCACAACCATCCATAATGAGATCTGGTGCCCTCTTCTGGCCTGTAAGCATATATGTAGGCAGAATATTGTATACATAATAAATAAATAAATCTTTAAAAAAAATATTGGGCCAGGCATGGGTGGCACATGCCTTTAATCCTAGTACTCTGGAGGCAGAGGCAGGTGGATCTCTGAGTTTGAGACCAGCCTGGTCTACATAGCGAGTTCCAGGACAGCCAGAGCTACATAGAGAGGCCCTGTCTCAACAAACAAACAAACAAACAAAATAGTTAAACCTAGGAAATAAGAGAAAATTCAAACACCCCCTTCTTCCAATATTTAACAGACCTTCCTAAGGATTATTTGAGTATCTAGGATTTTTGTGTGTTTGATCTTCCAGTTTCTTTTTTAGAGTCAGGATACTGTGAAGCTGTGTGTTAGTTTGGGTCAAACTCTACAGTATCTTTTTTGGGGGGTAGGGGGTCAAATTCCATAGTATCTTTTTTTTTCCTCCCTGAGGGACATTGCCATTTTTGTCTGTAAGCAGGCAATCTCTGCTCTCTGCCTCTCCTGGTGGGCTCTTGTAGAAGGCTCTCTCCCCAAAGGCTCATTGAATTAGTTTTGCCTGGTGGTTCAGTCACACATTAATGAACAGAGCGCAAACTTTGACATGCTCCAGTTTCTACTCTGGTGTTAGTCACGATTTTAACAGTCCCATCTGATGCTGATGCACCTCCGCTCAGCCCTTCTCCTGGTACCGGTGATCACTTATTCTGGCCGCAGATGTCGGGGAGCATCCTTAGAATAAAGACTCCTTTGCCCACCCCCTTGGAGTCTAATGCAGCAAGTTTGCTACAGGTTTGGCGTAGGTGGAGGCAGCTTCTTCCC
>CABHPQ010172818.1:46267-61864 GCA_902168405.1 Peromyscus aztecus
GCATCAGATCCCCTGGAACCGGAGTTACAGATGGTTGTTAGCGGTCATACGGGTGCTAGAAATTGAACTTGAGTCCTCTGGAAGAGCAGCCAGCAGCGCTCTTAAGGGTTGGGACCATCTCTTCAGCATCTCCGACATTCTTACATTGGGTTTGCTCTGTAGTCTTGTCAGGCAGTCTTCTAGTCTGGAGTTCTGTTAACTGACAAAATAGTATGATAATAGACTGAAGTGGTACCTCAAAGCTTTCTTTTCTTCAGTTCTGGGAACTGAGTCTCAGGCTTCGTAACTGTCAGGGAAGTGTTCTACCGATAGGCTACCATCCTAGGCCTCACTGAAAATGTATTTTAAAACTGTGTACTCTGTATGAGTGCATGCATGTGTGGCGGTAGGGGGACAACTTGCAGGAGCCAGTTCTGTTTGTGCCGTGTCTTGGGATGTCAGGCTTACCAGCTCACTGGCGGGCTTTGAACCTGTGCTCCACCTACTTGTAAACCCGCACCACTGGGCCCTGTTCCATTTACAATCCACACATTTCATGGAGCTTTTAGCACAGGGTGTGGGGAGAATTGCTAGAGTGAACTCGGCATTGTTCAGTCTAGTACAGGGTTTCAGGGTTCTGCAGTTCTGAGACTTAGGTACAACTCTGCCTTGTGGTTAGCTGAAAGCCAAAAAGCAGCGAGATTTCACAAAATTAGCACATGCTCATTTGGTATTGGTATGAGTCGTATCATAATTATTTTTTAAATTATCCTTTTCAGGATTTTGAAATCTGCCTTTTAGTTTGGTTTTATTTAGCTTTTTGGAGTATGAAATCTGTGATCAGACAGAGTTGTAGCCGGAAATTTCTTGGGTCCTGCCTGACCGGCAGTCGGGACAAGTCTTTCCCACTCGTGTCCCCCAAGTAAGCACACAGAGGCTTATATTAATTATAACTGCTCAGCCATTAGCTCAGGCTTATTTCTGACTAGCTCTTACACTTAAATTAACCCATAATTCTTATTTATGTTTAGTCATGTGGCATGGTACCTTTTCTCAGTTCTGCCTTGCCATCTTGCCTCCTCTGTGTCTGGCTGGCCACTCCTGACTCAGCCTTCCTCTTCCCAGAATTCTCCTTGTCTGCTTACCCCACCTATACTTCCTGCCTGGCTACTGGCCAATCAGTGTTTTATTAAGCCAGTGTACAAAAGCATTATCCCACAGCACATAGTTTCATATTAAAATGTAAAAATCTCCAACTCAACTGCTATAATTTGGATGTGAAATGTCCCCTGAAGGCCATGTGTGTCAGCCTGGGGCAGCATTCTGAGACAGTGGAACTTCTAAGAGGTGGGGCCTGTTGGAGGGAGTTAGCATATCGGGAATGTGCACTCTGAGGACCAGTGTGCCACAAGTCTGAAGCAACAGGGTCAGCCATGGACCAAATCACCCCAAAGCATGAGCCACAGCAAACCTTCCCCCGTTTGGCTGCCTCAGGCATTTCAGAGACAGGACACTCAAAACCAAAGGATTATTTTTGTAAGGTTGTTACAGTGTGAAGTACTCTTACTCATGCTGGTCCTAATATAAAGTGTAATAAAATGTGGACACAGGTTGAGGAGCTGGCTCAGCTGGCAAAAGGTATCGGGACCCAAGTTCAATCCCCAACACCCATGTAAGAAAGCCAGGCATGCAGCTGTAACTCCAGCACTGTGGGGGATGGAGACCAAGAAAAGTGGATTGATCTCTAGAGCTCACTGGCCCCTTTAGCCAAATCGGTGAGCTCCAGGTTCAGTGAGAGACCCTGCCTCACAAAATAAGGGGGACGGCCATCAAGGAAGATACCCCATCATTGACCTCTGGCCTCCATATGCACACATGTTGCAGATATAACCTCAACATGGACATATGTGCATGTGTATCCCCAATGTGCACTTTATATGCATGCATATCCCCTCCGACATGAACATGTACAAACAAAAATTAAGTAAAAACATGAAAATAGTCATAGAATGAACAGCTTACCAAAAATAGAAGTGGAATGCTAAACTAAAAAAATAGTTTATTCTAGATTAACAGTGTTTCATGTTTGGAATTTAAAATTAAGGTGGCATCTTCTAAGGCACTCACATGTCTTAGCAGCTTCATATTGTCCTCAGGGTTGCTGAGTCAATTTTAGATAAAAAGGCTACAAAATCTTTTACTAGCCCTATAATGGGAGCAGCTTTATCTTAAAGACAAAGAAACACATAGATACCTCTTAACTGAGAGATGGCTTAGTTCAGAGCACTCAGTTAAGAGCTCACAACCATCTGCAGCCCCAGTCCCAGGGGAGTCAATGCCCTCTTCTGGCCTCCCAGGGCACCTGGCACACACATGGTGTGCAGGCATACATGCCGGCAAAACAGCCATACATAGAAACATTAGGAGAGTTTGCTAAGGAGGGGGAGGGCAGAGCGAATCCACAGGCTTGGAAATGGGGAGAATGGAGTTCTTGTCGGAAATCAATTCATGGAGTCACATGTTTTTCACTGGGTCCACAGTGAAGAAAACTTTGTGTCTGGGCTTGTGTTTCAAATAGACTTGAAGCTTCAGGCCAGAAATCATTGATTGCCGAAACCAGGGACTACAGTGAGTCCTCATTATTGTTTCCGAAGGGTCAAGGTATTTGTGATTTTTTAAATTTTTATTTCAAATAGAAACTAGTGCCTGGTATTTGTCGTCTTCTTGTCATAGTGACTGACACCCAGTACCCTAAACAGAGGAACACTAAAGCAAATCAATCTTATTACAACCATTGCAATATTTGGATACTCATTTGTAAAGAGACTGTGCAATAGTATACTGTACAGGCGATGAGGAAAGAAGGAGAGGAGGTATGTCAATCTACACTTATGTTCAAAAAAATTCAAGGCATGTTGTTTTGGTCGTATCTTTACAGCTAAGGCACAAATGAAAAGTCGGACTTGTAAGAGGAGTGTGAGTGGACATGAGTGATCTGGGTTTGGAAAGATGTCATACTTATCTATTAGATGGAGTGCAGTGAGCCTTCTGAGCATAGTAACCTCAGACCTTCCCTCTGCATCAATCCTGCAATCAGCTACATTGGCTTGAAGGAGACCACGCGAGGCTAGGCAGTTGGTAGGGCCACGAAGGGCTTGCTTTACATAGCATCACATGGCACTGTGGTTGGTGTGGGGCATTGAATCTGGACAATTATTTCCATCTGTTCCTAAACAAACCTGCTCAATTGAAGCCTAACATTATTACAACCCACACCTCATCTTTACCCTCCCCCCTCATACAGTGAATATTCTTGGAGTCTAAAGCATTAGAAAGAACCCTTACCAAGTTCACAGCAAAACTCTGAGCACAGTAGGCTTATGACCATGACCTTTGCATTTTTGATTTTTTAAGTCAGATTTCTCTTTATCGTTTTTTGGTTATAAAATTATAAGCAGCCTCCCTAGGTCTACAAAATACCTTCAAAAAATAGACCTAGGCATTAATGTTACCCACTCCATAGTATTTAAATTTCAAATTCTAGTACCCACTTTACAGGTAGATAAACTGTCACAAATAACGCTGAACATATGTGGTCAGCAGAAGTAAACATGTAGGAGGCATGGAGGGCCTTGTGCTCATGGATAAGCACTAGGGGAACCTGGAATGTTAGCACACAGGGCTGTTCCTTCAAGAGAAGGAATGCATAACCTGTTGTTATCCATCAGGATGGTTGGGAACAGACAAGCATTCCAGTTTGGTGACCTTTGTGCAATCTGTGTGGCAGACCACACCTGACCCTCCTCCAGACTCTAATCAAAAGCTTGTTTTTCTAGCCAGTCTACAGAACCCATTATGGAAGGTGTCATGTGCACTTTGTAAAGTTTTGATGTGGTCAAATCAGATATTTATTTCGATAAAGAGATTTATGTATGTTTTATTGTATACACAGGATTGAGTTAATTATCACCAGAAAAGTTTTCACCAAACTGTGCTGTGCTTACATATGCCCCAAATAAACCAGACTTCTGAAGTCTGCACTAACAACAACTATACACTCGAGTTGAACCGAACTGTCTTCCTCCCTCCCAAGAATCATCATTCTGCTAGCCACAGAGGTCACAGAGACCTACAACAATCTATCTCCTGACTCTAAATATAGTATCTGAGCTAAATCACTTTAGTTCCCAGGGAACATAATCCTGAAATTATATATATTAGCAAAATGTGCCCCAAATTATACTCTTACTCATGGAATTAACTCAAGTAAGAAAATAACATTAGAATATGCTGCATAACCAGGAACTTCCAAATAAATCATTTATGAAAAATACTCCTGTAGACAAATAAGATTAAAGTTGCACATAACATTTACACAAATTTTAAGTTGGCACAAAGCAAAGGCTACAATTTACAATAAAGAATTACAATAAAGAATTCTAAAAGATCATAATAAAATATCACAAATTTCCAAGGAAAATCTGAGACAACTCCAAGCTGTGTAGTTATTTCAGGACTGAACAGTCTTAAAGAGAACTCTGAGCGGCATTAAAGGTGACACCACACAGCAGAGCAAACCTAACAGGCGTTTGGGCAGTGCTGGGTGGGAGACGTGCACTAGGCTTTCCCCGTTCCTCCATCTTGGAGAACTGCTATGATAAAGTGCTGGGGAGAAAGCAGAAGGCACAACATTCACTTTCCCAACTAACTGACATGACAAGCAGGATACCCAGAAACCAGCCGCCTTCCACCCTAGCTTTCAGTGTTACCACTGACTGCTCAGGCCCATGTACAGTATGCTAACATGGGATGAGCAGTGACCAGAACAGGACTTCAGCCCTCCCCTGGATCCTGCACAGAAGAGAACTGAGGTTCCAGAAGACAGACTGTGCTACATTCTGAGTGGCAAGTGTCCAGCAGGCCACCCTTTCCCTTCTCTGTCAGGTAGGGCTGGGGTCTGCTAAGGAGACACTGACTGGGTTCTGCTAAGGAGCACCTCTCCACACTCCACAACGTTTTCAACTAGAACTGTTTTCCTGTGTCATTTTTTTTATTAACCTGAATTTTTCGGGTGGGGGTTGAGCAGTTTAAGACATCAAGGACAGAGGTGACATTCAGAGAAATACCTAGGTTAATTCCATTCGAATGACCTCAAGGCTTGTGACTGAGTGTTAAGTTGTTCAGGTTGATCACATTTGGTTCATTTTTCTGGATTCTGGGAATTGGGAAGCACCAATCCATTCCACACACAATCACACCAACTATGAAACAAATGAGTTGTTCTGAGAAGGCTGACATTTAGAGAGTATTTCAACAACAATCAAATGACTACTGACTGTGTTCTAGTCACCCGCTTAGGACATCTGGGAAAGTAATCACCAAACACCCCACAAAAACAAACAAACAAACAAAAGTAATGGTATTTTATGTTAAGACAATGAAGAGAATTTGAGGCATGTCAGAAAAGAAGTGGGTTAATAACAGGAAAAAAAAAAAAAACCTCCACTTCAAAGTCTTAAGTTAGAACCACCTCTTCAGTAATTAAAACATTTTCTGGACATAAGAGATTAAAGAAACTCTAGATAAAGCAGTAGCAAGCAACTTCTCTGTAAGGAGAACACAGTCTAATTGCACACATAATTCACAAGTTAGTCTTACTTTTCTTGATACTGGTAAAGTTCAGCTTTATGCTGGTCATAAAATGTAACTGTGAGAAATCATCCAACACCTGTCAGTTGATTTTATTATGGTGAAAAAAGCACTCTTGCTTTCTACTTCACCCTTTCCTCCTCTTCAATCTCTGAACGAAAGCTGAGTGGCCAGAAACGGTCACAGCCAAAGGACAGTAACCAATCACCAAGCTATAATCACCAACTGGCCTGATTTCTAATAGGAAAATATTTGACTTGGAGAAAACTCTCTAGTAATAAGTTGGACATTTTTGGAAGAAAACAGTTTTAAAAACAGCAATGTTCTAGATTGTTAAGAAACCATGGCCACCACACTGTAGACACAGGTCAGATGCTTACAGACAAGCTGGTGAAATGAGAGACAACTGAGAAGTGTGTATAAAGAAGCCAGCTTTCTAGGTTAGAAGCTGATTCTGAGTTGTCTTTGAATGTCAGCTTGATTATTTTCACTCTGCACTCATGGCGACTGAGTAAAGTAATTGGTTGGCTTATTACAAACACCAAATGCGGGAAGTTATAAAACTACGTTAAGATGCACTTCAGCTGGGCATCAGAGCATTCGTGTCAGTAGTAGGGACGGTCACAGCACTTTTCCACTGGTAAAGCCAGTATTGTCACTGTTTGGTGGCTTAGCATTGAGCTTCTCAACACACACTAGAAACATCCAGTCCAACTTGATTTACAGGCAGGAACATCATCATGCTGGGAAAAGTTGAACAAAAAATTTCAGATGCTGGATTTAAAAAAAAAAAAAAAAAGCCAAACCAAGGCAGGAAATGAGTGTTCTTACTACCTAATACAGACATTTTTTTAAATAGAAATTTGACCAGGAAGCTTTTAAATATCACTTCCTTTTTTAAAACGGAGAGGGGAAGAGCAGCTGATAGTTTGTGGTGACATTTAACTTTCTGATAAAAATGCTTACTATGGAATATTTAAAAAAATTAAAAATACATACAGAAAATTAGCCCTCAAATAGTTGAGTACACTTTCAAAATAAATACAGAAGTAACTACGGCTTGCTTTTTCAAGAACCCCCACATTTATTCAGTGGCAAACTGCAGGAATGGGGTAACGCAGGTTTCCCTAGGCAGGAGGTGCTGCAAGAGGCTCAGGCTGAAGGCACAGCCAAGGACGCAGGTCACCAGGAAACCAACTGGTGACCACGAGGAGCTCGTGGGAAGGTGGGGACACGGTCTTTCCCTCACCTTTACCGATAGACTAGAAGCAGAGAAAGAAATGGAGAGGTTGAAGTGACACTTGCGGGGGACAGGCTACAACGGAAAAGCAGACTTTTCTCCTCCGCCAGGGTCTCTGAGCGTCCTCTGGAAAGCAGGGCAGATCTAGCGCTGCCCAGGGGCTCTGATGTGGCCGGAGATAGCAGTGCCTTTTCTTATTACCAGAAAACTTAAACAATCTCGTGTAAACAGCAGTAGACATCCCCTTAGGTTCCTTATAGATGCTCTAATTAGTTGTAGGACTCCCTGAGAACTAGATTCCACAGTATTTTATATGCACAGGCCATTAACAAATACATAACAGCATAACAATTGCCTCCCCACGTTAGGAACATCTGGCCACACCAGTACATTCTAAAGAATAGGCTCAGAACCGGCATTGAGCTGGACACCACCCACTCAAGCTGAGTGTCCATACAACCACTATGACGGCCAACCTTGGTTTAGTCATCTCCCAAGTACCTACAGTTTCTCAAATTTTAACAAATTCTGTTTTGACGAAATCAATTTTATTTATTTATATTTTATGTACCTTCGTGTTTTGCCTGCATGTATGTCTGTACAAGGTTGTCCAATCCCAAGAACTGGAGTTACAGACACTTGTGAGTTGCCATGTGGGTGCTGGGAATTGAACCAGAGTCCTCTGGAAGAGCAGTCAGCTCTTAACAACTGAGCTCTCTCTCCAGCCCCTTGAGGAAATCAAATTGATTTCAACTATGTAAGCTAAATCAAAAGGTAGTCAAGAGGGCAGACAAGGTTCCTGGCTGTAAGAGTTCTGTAGTCATCCATAAGATGCCGTCTAATGGCCGATGAGCTGGGTCACTTTTCATGTTTATGCTGGTGATTTTGTGTTTTCAAGCAATAGAAGACATGCATGAGGACATGGAAACTGTGCTGCACTGACAGACAGACGGCTTACATGGCACTAACACTCGACAGCTGGCAACCATGTTACCACAGCATTACAAATGGGAGAAGCTGCGGCCTGGAGCCTCTAAATATGCAAGCAGGAAAGAAATACTTGGTGCTCCAGAGAAAAGGTGTTCACACTAAATAGGTAAGGGCTAAAGCAGTCCCCGGACCCTTAATGAACAACAGGGAAGGGAGCACATGAGAACTTAGGCTTTCCAGGGATCAGAAGCTTCAAAGCTTCTGAAATTCACAGGCATCAACTAAAATGAGAACTCGGCACCAGAGCAGCAACTTTCTCCCTGGCGTCAGCACAAGGCAGTAGTGATTCTCACGTTTAATACAGTCCACAAGTGTCCTAAAAACAGCCTAAGTTTCTAAGGCACCTAGGATTATTAAACAACTGAGCTTCAGTACACTAACTCCGACCCTTTTTTTTGACAGTGAAGTACATGGAAAAAGCCCATGGAAGTACAATGAAGAGGTACACTAATTAACAAACAGATGTGCCACAGGCCCTTCAAATGCTAAGTTTTTGAAGACACAGAGGACAGGTAGATTCCCATGAAAACTACCTCAGATATCTGTAACAGTAAGAAGTAGAAAGATCTCACTGATGACATTTGCTGCCTGGTGTTATACCTTTCCCACTGCTTGTTTGAATATTGTTTACTGGGACCAGGCAAGGAAGGCACTGTTTTTCTGTGTGGTTTGTACTTGTTAACACAAGTAAATGGATGCTACACCCCTGCATCAGTACTTCGTGGCTGGAAGCCCTCCTTCCGAAGGCCGCCCATATCAAAGCGGGTAGAGACTTCACAGCGTACTAATAATGTATCATCCTTAACGAAGGTTCCCTGTCTTAAAGCTTCCAGGTGCATAAATGTTACGTAGCCAAAACCTTTGGGGTTCCGTGGGATTGTGGGACGCTGGAAGGCAAGCAGCTCTGGCTTAGCATCCATGACCTCTTCGTGGTTTTGCCTTATTACTGCTTCAGACTGGTCAAGAATTGTAAGGCGAATTGTCCCCTGGAAGGGCCAGGGGAGATGGCTGTCATACTCTCCTTGCATGGTGTGGACAAACAGGGATATATAGTTTGCACAGCGCTGAGCCGTTGGTAGCTGAAGGTGCAGGCGCATGCACAGCTTGTACCCAGGTCTGCCTGTGTAGAATCCAGGGCTGTGAATGACGACGGGTTTTTCCTCTTCTTGGGATTTCAAGTGCATCCCAAAGTTGCTAATCTTCCAAATGTAAATCCCATTACACTGCTGTGCTTCCATTTCAGCAACTTTGTCCTCAAGGGTTCGAATGGTTCGCTTGAGCTCGCTTACATTTGTGCTCTGAGTTTCCATTTTGGCAGTCAGTTCCCGGATTTGATGGTCCTGCTTTACTAGGCGACTTTCCAACTGTTTGATAGTTTCCTCATAATTTGGGTCCTCTGGACAACATCCCCGGGAGGGAGTGTAAGTATCACACGAATGCAAAGCAAGGTTTACATTATGAACAGCCTGGGCCAACAGTCTCATGTGCAACTGGGTATTCTCTTGCAGGTGTCTCGCCAAGTGATTTCTCTGCATCTGAAACGAAGCACAAGCCACAAGTTGGGAGCACTCACTGATGCCAAGGAAAAGAACCTGGCCAGGCACACAAGAGGTCTGAAGAGTAGCATCACGATTTCTCTCAAACCTTGATCACTTCTCTGTGTTGTCACCTGATCCAATGAAGTAATCCTTTTATTTTACTGGAGCTAACTGATGAACACTCAGCTGTTACTCTGATAAATCTCTTCTGTCAACGCAGCATCTATACCCATCGTTCTTTGTTGACTCAAAGACAACAAACACCCAGGTCTCTTTCCACATGCCCCTCCTCTAATGCGTCTCTCATCAGAGTACAGCTAATAAACCTTTGCATTAGAAAAACAAGGCAAAGGTTTCTACAGATCATGCTTCCTTTAGCCACTATCGTTTTCTCCCCTTTAAGGCTACCCGAGCCCGCCTGTCAAGTCCTCAACTCCCACTTATGATGCTGACTTATTGTAAACTACCATCTCCATAGTATTCTAAGACAATCAAAAATCCTAAATGTTCTATGACAATCATAATTATAAAATAATGTACATCACAGAAAAATAGAAAATACAGGTGACTAAAAAGGAAATAGGCTACCTAATCTGTCTTAATATTTTGATATGCTTCAAGTTTTTTCTCTATGCACACAATACAGAACTTCCTCATAACATTTAAGTATATGAGTTACCATTCTATTTTATCTTCTAAACTATGAAGTATGTTTATTATAAGTATTTATAAAGTAGAGCAGAGAAGCAAATATGTAACTGCATACCCCAGAGAGAAGGAGGCCAACACACACAGCAAGCTGTCAGACACTTCCCACTGTGACCGCCTCCTGACACTAGCCTGGGAGACAAGGGCAGGACTTTCCTCCTTACCAGATGTACTTGTTTTGAATACGGTTCGTTCAGCTTTCTTTCCTTGCTTACCCCTCTTTCCAGTAACACAAATTCTGTAGCATCGCAATACCGCTTCATCCCCTCTCTTACTCTTCCAAATCAGTATTCTAAGTGACACATGGGCCATCTCCACTTGAATGTGCCAGAGCTGGGTAGACTCAATACCATGAAAACTCCTTGTCTTTCTTTCTAAGCTTCCAGCTGTGACAGCTGTGTTCACACAGCTTTTTTTTTAAAGTCTCTCCTTCCAACCCAGTGACTAAGACCAGAAACCTAGTTGTTCTGGATGCCCTCTCTTCTCTGTCCATCGTATCTACTTCGTTACTATTAGACCTTCCCTCCTAACTGCGTCTGGAGCGCCTAGATCTCTCTCCACTCCCTCTCATTACTCAGGCTGCCCTCATTTTGGGTGTCGTTAGTGAAAAGCTCAGATACTGCCTTTCCTTAATCTACTTCAGATCTTCCATGTTGTTGCTGGATTGAATAACATAAAAATAAGTCACCACACTCACTCACTTTCTCTTGTCTTCTTGGATATTTTTTGGTAAAATTTTATTTTTATTTTAAACTATAGATATGTGTGTGTGTGTGTCTGTGTTTGGGGATGCATGTGAATGTAGGTGCTACAGAGGCCAGAGGTGTAAGATTCCCTGGGGCTGGAGTTCTAGGCCACTGTGAGCTACCTGATAAAGGCAGGTGCTAGGAACCACTAAGCCATCTTCTAGAGCCGCTCTGGACATTGTTTTCCCGCCTGTTAAGATCCAGTCCACAGGCTGGTAAGACGGCAACGGTGCCTGCCACATGGTGCCTGGCTCTGGGATCCACATGGTCGAAGGAGAGAACTCCTATAAACTGTCCTTTGACCTCCACATGCATGCCACGGAACACAGGCACCCCCCCCCCCACACACACTGATGTGCAAACGTGCATACATACAAACTAAACAAGGCAAAGATTTAGTCTAAATATGTTCAGTCATGTCTACTGAAATACCTTTTTTTTTTGAGACAGGGTTTCGCTTTGCGCCTTTCCTGAAACTCACTCTGTAGCCCAGGATGGCCTCGAACTCACAGAGATCTGCCTGCCTCTGCCTCCCAAGTGCTGAGATTAAAGGCGTGTGCCACCACCGCCCGGCTCCTACTGAAATACTTAAGCCATTATTATGTGTGTAACAGTATTAATACTCATAATAATTTACATTTCATAAACAGTGTTTATATATAAGTGTTTTCTAAAAAATTTAAATTTGTTGGTATTTTTTCAGTTATAGACCTGAGTATATTTTTTTGAAATTCATATTCCAGAATTCAAAGAAAACTTACCTTCTCATGACAGCCAAAAACACTGAATGTGCAAGGGATTGGAGCTGTCGGGCAGTCTAGATCATAATGATTAGGCATCTGAAAATCAAAATGAAAGCTGAAAAATGACTTCCCCTGCATATCATGCTCTCGATGATGATAGTGCATTTAAAAATCTTATACTAAGCAAAACTAAGTATTATCTATGGCTTCTTCACAATTCTGAGAGAAATTAAATATTAACATCTTACATCACACAATTCACTAAACTTCATTTCTTAAAATGGGTTTGTTTCTACTGTAGAGAACTAGTGCCCTCTTGTGGTATTTTTTAAGAAAACACCCCCTAACAACTACCATGGCAAATCCAAAGCCCTGTCTGTGGTCTAGGCCATTTAGTAAGGGACTGGTCAGTCATACCTTCATTAAAGCCTCTGAATAGATCCATTACTTCCCATATGACAATCTTTTATAAATTATCTTATCTTTGAAACTCCAGCATATTTCCTCTCTACTGGGAAACTTGGTTATTATATGCTAGAGACACAAGCATCCTAGGCTGGACACAGCACCCCAGGACTTGATTCAAGTGACCGTGTCGTCATAGGACTATCTTAGCTGCTTCAAGAGAAGTGTCACCAGTTAGCACAATCAATACTGCCAGACATTTGATATTCTTCTGGAAACAGAACTGACCCTGGGCACAATCCATGGAAGCCTTTTATTTATGTGTTTTACATTTCTAGAAAAAGAATCCAAGGATTTTCTCTCCTGTGTGCTTTCATCTTGCTTCATCATGGTCCATGATACCAGGTGAGGTTGTCAGAACAATAAAGCCAAACTGACAGACAGGATGGGAGCAGATTATTCTCTCATTTTCCTAGGTCTAGGGCTGATCATTCAACCTGCTTGTACAGTTCACAACATTTCCCCCAGCTCTGTGATCATCAATGATTTCAAATTTGCCAGTGAAGCCAGGCTTCATCATCACGGTTAGGAAATGAACGATGACTTTGGAGCAGGGCCTGACGAGGACCTGGCATTTGCCTCTCTTCTTGGCATTGCTGACGCTCTTGAGAGCGTGTGCCAGTATATTCATGCACACCACGAGGAAAGATGGTGGAGACATTTCAGCCTTTAATTTGGGGGCTCAAAAAATATCTTCTTTAGGGTGAGATGCATTAAAGATCATATTTTTAAAATGGTACCAAGGGAGCAGGGTGTGATGGTACATGCCTTTAATCCCAGCACTTAGAGGCAGGGGCTGGTGGATCTTTGTAAGTTCAAGACCAGACTGATCTACACAGTGAGTTCCAGGCCAGCCAGGGCTATATGGAGAGATCCTGTCTCAAAAACAAAAACAAAAACAAAAACAAAAAACAAAAACAAAAACAAAAAAAAAACACCAGAACCAACCAACCAAACACAGAAAAGGTACCAAGGGGCTGGAGAGGCAGCTCACTGGTAGAGTACACTCACCTAGCATGTGTGAACTTTGGTGTGTGAAGCCCCAGTACAGAAAGGAAAAAGAGAAGGAAAGGAGAGGAGGAGGGAGAGGAGGAGGAGAAGGGACAGAAAGGAGGAGGAAAGAAGCCACGTGAAAGTAGGCCCAATTTTCACTAAAACTGAGCCATAGTTTTGCATGGGAGGTGAAGTTAATGCCACAGTAAGGATCAAAGTTCAGTCTTTCTGATGTTTCATTATGGTTTTTGTCTGTATTAAACTTTATTTTTGTTGAGCTTTTATAAGTATATAAGTATAGCATAGTTTCCTTTAAATATTGAGAACAAAAAAGAAAACTAGGGTATGGGATGACTTCATAAGCAAGATGTTTAACACCTTCAAATTAGGATTCTTGGAAAAACACTACTAACAGATACATGGGAACATTTAGTCAACTTGTTATTAAGTAAGTAATCAGTGAGTTTTTACTTACAGACTTTTGGGGCTCACACAGATTTTGTGACTAATATTCATCCTTTGTGGTAAACTCCCTAAATGTTAACAGATAGCAGTTGGATGGAATTTTCCTTTCTTTATTAGTAATTAAAATATAACAGTTTTCTATTACAACTGTTGCCTTTGATGGTGCTCAGCATTGGTTCCGGAAGCCTCTGCACGCCCCAGGAGCTGGTGCTGCACAGTACTGTGCTACTCAGCAGGTGAGCTTTCTTCTGCTTCCTGGTTCTCTCAGCCAACCTCTGGACAACCAGGCCCTCATGTCAGTGTGTAAATATATTCTTCTATAAGTCTGTTTTTATTAAGTGGGGCCCTTTACTTTCAATTGTTTTTATTTTAAAATTATATGTTTTGGTTCAATTTTGTTCATTTCTTTGCCTGTGCTGGGCACACTAGGTAGATTCTCTATTCCTCTGAGCTCCATCCCTAGCCAATGGACTCCTTTTTTTAAAGTGTCTCTCTATGTAGTCCAGGAACTTACTATGGAGGTGAGGTTGGCTTCAAACTCACAGAGATCAACCTGCCTTTGGTTCCTGACTGTTGAGATTAAAGGTGTACACCAGCCACCATGCCCCGCTCACCACTGGAATATAAACAAAGGCACTATGCAAATGAGTCAGAAATTTTAAGCATCTACAAATGCTAGATTTTTGTTCCTTTGAAATATTTATTAATTTATATAATTTTTTTGCACAGCAGCATGCTTCAACACATAATGATTTTGCCTTATTGATTTAAAATTTTAATTAAAAAAACCATAGCACTTCTTTAAGCTCTTAAGGAAATAGTGATTTGCAAAAGAGATTCCTACCTGTTCTCTGATGAGGATTGTACCACAGTATTCACAGATGATATTTGCCAAAGGACAGCTTTGATCATGGATCTAAGTTGTATGAGAGAATTAAGAAATGTATGAGAAAGTCTAAAAAGGTAAAAAGACTAATTTTTATAGAGTAATTTTTTCACCATGAGCAAACGAAGAACATTTGTTTATGTACAGTCACAATGTGAGACTTTTGTTAGTTAACGAGAGTCTTCAGACTCCTTCAAAGAATATGTTAACATGCAAAACAACAATGATTTCTTTTGAATTTGAAGCAGAGCACCCCTGAATAGCACGGACATCACTTGCTGATGTCATTCTCCAAGGGCTAAAGATTTTAGCAGCAACATGACAAATTAATTACAATTCTTTCCAGTAAGTTAAAGTAAACAAATAATCAAAGAGCATTCAGGCACAAGGCTTTGGTACCTAAGTTCTCAGAAGGGTGAGTCCCATTTTCTATAACACAGTAACTTTGGTTTAATAGATATGCTGAGAAATAGACAACCTTCCTCATTAGTTCATGGTATTTGTTCAGGTTGAGAAAGGTACCAAATTTGTTCCAGTTATGACTGAGACTTTACATATTTATTATTAGCAAGTTAGCTGAATTTTTGTGACTATTTTATTAACACACTAAATACAAAATGCTCGATTTCCTAAGAAGCACATTTAGAAGAATAAAAGTTTAAGGAAGTAACTAAGTATCAGTTATAAAGGAACATAAAATAACATAGGAAGGGTAGGCTTCAGTGTTGCCAGACACTGTCACCATTAGGATGAATGAAAACAACTGCTCTACTGTCATGATGCTGCTGGGTACCATACTGTTTCTTTTAAAGGTTAACCTCAACTGAAGGACTATACACATTGAAAAGTCAATGGAGCCAATGACTTAGCACCAGTGGAACACACTTTGCCAAATTTAATGGATTCTTTCTCGTAGATGCAACAGCTCACACTCTTTGTGAAACAAGTCTGTATATATCTTACACAGTAATCATGCTACTTCTTTGTCTGCCATCAGTTCATTCATTAAAATTCACAGACAGGGAGTAAACCAGCATATATGTATGTACCTTTCCTAGCAGCTCCTGTTCATTGTTTACTCTCAGTAATTAGTTTAATGCTTTCTAAGATATATAAATATAAACTCCACACTTATGGACTGTGGGTTCCCTGAAACTTCATTTCTTTCATAAAAATTAGCTTTTAAAAACTGATA